>NW_020717433.1:42636-72192 GCF_900518725.1 Notechis scutatus | reverse complement strand
GCAAACAACTAAGATCTTTCTTCTTGGGATGGTGGTTAAAATAGACTTTTCCTTCTTTTCTTCTTGTGTCCTTCAAGGGATATTTGCTAATTTTTGGCATGACCTGACCAGCTCTGGTTTATATCTTGCAAGTCTGTTGTGCCTGCTCCTGTTTCTGGCCACGGTTGCGATGATCATTTTGTGTAAGTTAACTTCTCTTAACATAATACAGTAGAACATGGAAATTAGTTACCCTGTGGAAAGGTTTGCTTTTTTAAGAGTTTGTAATTGGAACTTCAAATTAGTCGACCTTGATACAAGGGACTCCATGTTGATGCTCTTTGCATGATGGTACCATGAGTTCATTTGGCTTAAATACAGCATCAGACAAAGAGACAATGTAAATGTCCCACATGTACTTTTGTATTTAATCATTACTTGGAACCTGATACAGGCATTTGTGAATAAGAGACCCTCTCTTTCCACAATAAGCCTAACCAAATGAGGTGTCACTGTATTCCCCCTTGAATGGCAACTTCCTTTGTCTTGAGAGTCCCATTTGATGTAGGAGATTTCCTTCCTTGATGGGAAGATACCTTCTCTCTATAGGAGTTTCCTTTATAGATAAGTGGAAGCAAAGATTTCTTTCTTTTTTCCTCTTTTTCCCCCCTGAAAACACTGGTCAAAGTCCAGTTGGGTTCTGGAACTGGGTGTGACATCAAGGGGTGTTTGATGGGGTGGGAGTGGGGTTTGCTACTGGGGTATGCATCACCTTCTTCCCTCCAAAGTAAAATATGAACTCAGTTCTGTTGGCAACCCAGTGGGGCAAATGGGACGCCAATTCCAACAGATTCTCTAGTGGGGTTGCAGAAAACACTTGATGGGATCAGGCAGGGGTGGGATTCTACCAGTTCACACGTATTCGCTAGAACCGGTTGTTAACATTCTAAGCAGTTCGGAGAACCGGTTGTTAGAAGAAATTACTGGCCTAATCCTGTAAGGAAGGCAGGAAGGAAACATTCTGGTGTTGCTTAAAGAAACTGCCTCTCCGTTAACCCTTATTACATTCTTGGCAGGACTAGACTTCCTGTCTCAGGAACGTTTCTGGAGTTTTTTCCCCTCCTTTGCTGGTTCTTTGCTTATATGGAGTGACCATTCAAAGTTACAATGGCACTGAAAAAACTGACTTATGTCAGTTTTTCACACTTACGACTGTTGCAGCATCCCCACAGTCATGAGAGGCCAGGCGAGGAGATGTGTGCCTCAATGTGAGTGATATTGAGTTGGCCACATCCAGCCAATAACATGACCACCAAGCCATGTCCCACCCAGTCACATGACCGTCAAGCCACACCCACCACCTAAGCCACACCCACAGAACCGGTTGTTAAAAATTTTGAATCCCACCCCTGGGATCAGGGCACGTAGAAGCACTTTTGTGTCCTGCTAGAAGCAGTTCTGGAGATGGCTTGACAGATTCTGCCCAACATGGTCATCACTTGTCATTGTGGGATAGAAGACCCAAATTATTGAGTACTCATAGCATTGGAATCCCTTAGCAGGAACACTAATAGCAGTCTTATAACATTTAAAAGGTTGCCACAAAGAAGAGGGAATCAAGCTATTCTCCAAAGCATCTGAAGGCAGAAGAAGCAATGGATGGAAAGTAATCAAGGGGAGAAGCAACCTAGAACTAAGCAGACATTTCCCGAAAGTGAGAAACCATTAACCAGTGGAACAGCTTGCCACGAGAAGTTGTGGGAGCTCCAATACTGGAGGCTTTTAACAGCCACTTGTCTGGAATGATAGAGGGTCTCCTGTTTGAGCAGAGGGTTGGACTACAAAACCTCGGTCCTTTGACAGCAAAGATGCTAATGTCTTTGTGAAGCACAGGCTTCTTTGTGGCATAAATGTGGCATGAAAAACACTCCAGGATCTAGGCATATGAGGAGGGTCATGATCGTGATGGCTCCAAAGTATCCCAGTGCTATTAGGGTAGGATGGTGGATAGGTAGAAACATATAGAAATATAATTCATTGGAATATTATGCTTATCTTCTTTTTTTTAAAAAAACAACAACAAACAAACCCAGATCTTTGGGAACTAAACAGATCGACATCCATGAATGCAGCAATTAAGGCTATTAAGAACTTTATTATTAGCCGGGATCCATCTCTCAAAAATGGAAGCGGTAAGCAAGATATTCTTATCAGTATCTCCCTGTGAAGGAGACAGGCAGTTTCTAAATCAGATAGACAGACAGACGATGATGATGGAGGGAGGGAGGATGGATGGATGGATGCACTCACAGAAGGATGGAGAGGGGGGGAGGGAGAGGGAGGAAGGGAGGGAGAGAGAGAGAGAGAGAGAGAGAGAGAAATGGCAGAAGTAATAGTACCTATTCTCCACAGGGTGTAGCCAAATTTAAGCAAGAATGCTTCCTGTACATAGAATGTAACATGCAACCTGACAAAGACATTTACAGTCTGGCTTCTGAGGGGGTTCAATTTTTTTTTTTTTTAATAAACACTGGAAATTGGCAGAAATACAAAAAGGAGCAAATCAGAAACCAAATAGCCTGTCCTCCAGTTTTTCTTCCCTTCTTTATATTTTGTTTTTTGTCAAATGTATTTTATAATGCAGTTTAGTAGTTAGTAGTAATTAATGCAGTTTAGTAGTTAGTATCTTTCTTTTTTTTAACATGGACAAAAAATATTAAATGATTTTTAGAGTGGAGACCTTAATGCTAAGTAATCAGCCAAAGACTGAAATCTTTATCATACAACAAATACTTTGATGCTGTCTTCCATTTTGGATGACAAAGCTAAATAATCTTATGCTCATTAACATTGCCATTTTAAACCACAATTAATACTGAAATGATGTTTCTTTTTTATCTTCATTGATTTAAGTTATCTAAAGATTATAGCATTGATAAACCTTAATCACTATTGAGAAATAGCACTGTATCAAAGCTCTGACAGTGGCTCCATCCAACTCTGTACCTCTGCTGTAGAGTGTAACAAGCTATATGGAAAAGTTTTGCTAGTTGAGATCTGCCTGACCTGAATTTTGCAAACCTTTTTAGAATATGAAATATTTTCTGGTGCTCAGAGGTTAGCAGAAGAATTGACAAAATGGACAATAAAAATCATTGAACTGGAAGGTGCAATTGGTAAGTCTGAGAGTTCAATGCTAAACATCCAGGGTTTGAGGGAAGCCAGCCTGAGACTGTATCTGTTGAAAATCTGCCTCAGCTCTTGAACGTAGAGAGGTTGCCCATCTGTTCACCCTGCTGAAATTCAAGACAACCAAGCAGCAACATTTTTAGTTCCTGATTTACACTAAAATTTGCAACCCACTTTTTTCTCCATTGCAAAGAGGTGGCAGTGGTTAATGAATCCATACAATGGAACAATAGTTCAGTAACTGAAATAAAATATGGCAAATCCGGATTTCCATGAGTTGAGCTTTTCCCATGACTTCAGGGACATGTTCATGAAGAATTTCCTTGGATATAATTCAGAAGTGTTTCAAAACTACAGATACCCCTTGACTTGCAACTGTTCCTTTAATGACCGCAGTTACAATGGCAATGCAAAAGTGACTTATGGCCGTTTTTTCACACTTACGACTGTGGCAGCATCCCCATGGTCGGGTAATCAAAATTCAAACGGTTGGCAACTGACCTCATATTTATGACAGCTGCAGCGTCAAGGAGTCATGCGAACCCCTTTTACAATTTTCTGACAAGCCAAGTCAGTGGGGAAGCCGGATTCACTTAACAACCGTGTTGCTAACTTAACAATGGCAGTGATTCACTTAATAGCTGTGGCAAGAAAGGTCGTAAGATGAAGGGAAAATCGCTTATCAACAGTCTCACTTATCAACAGGGCTTCATTGTGGTCGAAAGTCAAGGACTATCTGTAATTTCTTTCTTTCCTCCAGTCCAGTTGTCTGTCAGTTTTCCTCAGTGTTTCTCCACAGTTTCAGCCCCTGCCCCTCCACCATCACTCTTCCTCCTCTTATGGGTACCATTTCTTATGAGGAACTTAAGTATCTCCCAGTCTCAGATTCCTTTCTCAAAGTCTTCTGGGCTTTGTGGGGAACTTACGGGGAGAGAAAAAGAATTGATGCTAATGTCAACTCATAAAATATTTCTATGGTGTGTTTAGAGTTGCCAACAGAAAGGGAGGGGGGGAGCAGTGGGCACTTGCATTCCATAAATGTTTTCAAAGATAGTAACTAGGTGACCGAAGTTTCTGCCGTGCAAAATTCTAACTGGAGAGCATGATTGATGACTCTTGGCTAGGGATGTGTCCCATTGGAGAATATGGATTACGATACACCCAGAGGGTGGGAGAAAACCAGGGTCAAGGGTGACAAGGAATGATGTGTCTCAGAGTCGGCTACACCCAGGCAGCGCCAGCATGTTTACTCCTAATAAATCTTCTTTAAGTTTTGAAAATCCAGCTAGAGACTCATGATTTAAATGGCGGTAACAACCAGAGCCCTGACAGCTGTAAGCTCAGAGGCAAGATGCCCAAGAGGTGAGCCAGCAAGACTCTTCCACACCTCTTTGAATCCTGCACATTTAATAGCACCTCGGGTAGTGCCATCCAATTCTCTTGATGGAAACAGTGTGCTTCTGAATTCTCAGGACCATGTGTGAGGAGGGCACAATGGCCCCATGGTTTGCTTGCGGGCTTTCTAGAAGCGCTTCACTGAACACTTTGCTGTGGTCAAAGTTGTGTTTTTAATCGGGATCTAGTAACATAGACGTCTTTGTGTTCCTTTTCAGGGAAGGGAAGGAAACGAATGAAACAGGGATGTGAAATTTCAATTACAGGTAGTCCTTGTCTTACAACAGTTTATTCAGTGACCATTCAAAGTTACAGTGGCACTGAATAATGTAACTTGTGGCCTTTTTTCACAGTTACCATCTTTGCAGCATCCCCATGAACATGTGATCAAGTTCAGATGCTTGGCAACTGGTTCATATTTATGATTGTTGCTGTGCCCCATGGCCATGTGATCATCTTTTGCAACCTTCTGACAGTCAGTGGGGAAGCCAGGTCCATTTAACAACCACGTAACCAACTTGTCAACTGCAGTGATTCACTTAACAACTGTGGCAGGAAAGGTCATAAAAATGGGACAAAATTCACTTAACAAAGATCTCACATAACAACATCAATTTTGGGCTCCGTTGTGGTTGTAAGTCAAGGACTACATGTACCAGTTTCAATATGCAGTACAGCTATATAATTGACCTTCAACTTATCTTCTACTAAATGCTGTGTCTTTCTCTCTTGCTTTCTTCCTGCAATTCTCTCCGGGACATTTCTTCACTGGCTGAAAGACGTCATTACTATTCTGCTAAAAAAAAACTGGGTGCCCTTTGAAGGGGCCCTTTACTTGTTCAGCACCGTTGCGAGCAACTGGACCACAGCAAGAACATATTGCGAGACTAAGAAATCCACCTTGGTTTGTATTGGAAGTTATAATGAGCAAGTAAGTATCTCGGAGAGGTAGATAAGGGCTCAAAATAGTAGCAGGCAGACTGATTATATTCTGAAAGATCAATGTTGTATGTCTAGGAATGGGACTGCTTCAAAGATCTGCATCAAGCTTCTTCTTCATGTGTAGCTTGTCCCTCAAATTTTCTGTCTTGGGACAAATGGGAGGAATTTGGGGCCTAGTGGTTAAGGCACTAGGTTAGATAGCCAAGTTCTTGTCCTGCTTTAGCCACGAAAGCCAATTAGGTGACTCTGGGTCAGTTCTTCTTTCTGCCCAAGTTACCTCACAGGTTTGTTGTTGTAGAATAATAGGAGAAGGAATGTTTGCTGCCTTGAATTATTTGTAAAAATAATGTTACAAAAGGTGATTACATGACCCCGGGACACTGCAATCATCATAAATATGAGTTGGTTGCCAAGTGTCTGAATTTTTATCACATGACCATGGGGATGTTGCAATGGTCGTAAGTATGAAAAATGATCACGTTGCTTTTTTCAATTGTAACATCAAACTGTCACTAAATGAACTGTTGTAAGTCGAGGATTACCTGTACTTGCACAATGCCACGCCCACCTGTTTTCCTTGGGAAGTAGAGTCTGTCAATATTGCTGCATGGATGAAGGGCATGATTCATTGTCATTATTATGGTTGGTCGTATAGTCAGCCAAATGTTTAGACTGGATTTGGCATTTTTATCTATATGTAGATTATTATTATCATTATTGTTCAATGAGCAATAATGAACCCAGAAGGGGGTTCCTAAAAGTATTTTAAATGTATTTGTGGTTGTTGTTTTTAGGCATTCCTAATAAGAGAAGTCTCAAATCATCCTTCTGACTATTGGATCGGGTATTACGAAAATGGAACCACCTGGGTGTGGGTTGATGAAAGTCCACCAAAAGTTTTGTAAGTTAACCCATATAGAAAGTCATACTTATACTTTGTTCAAAACTCTTATTTATGCACATTAATCCTTATCAGGAATGCACAATTTGCAGACCCAAGATCTGATACTATCCCAAAGGACACATTGGATTAAAGTTGCCATGTGACAAAAGGATGAAATTATTAAATAAATTCGACACCAAGCAAAGCAGAGGAAAGAAATAGAAAGATAACCATGCCTTTAAAATGGTAATTTATCTCTTTCAGGATCTCACCCACTTCATCCAACCATTATTTTCTTAATCTTTCTTTCAGCATTTTGTCAACTTCCGCCACTGACACTTTCTCTGCCTTTTAAAATCATTCTTTCCTTTCCTTGATTACTTTCTTGGCAAACTATGTTTTTGTCTGGTGAAAGAATCAGATTCAAACACGAAGGGTTCAAATGTATTGATTTATTGCCCAAAGCAATGCACAGGAATCTTCTCAACTAATGGTTTGCACCTGGGTAAAGTTAGATAAGTTTCAACAGCTTTTGGGAGGGGGAGGGAGGGTGGATTGGACCTTGTTCTCTTGTGACTACATCGAGACTTTAAACTGATTCCTCATTTGACTCCTCCTGCTGGCCCGCCAGTCTCTCTCTTATGGTTTTTTCCTATGTGCACAGCTCTCTCTCATCCCTGTTTTTGGCTGCAGTCATTCTTGTATATGCATGTTTCCTTTATCCACAGCTTCTTTCACTTCATCATTCTTCCAAGCATTCTTTTTTCATTTGTCCCATAAGTGCAACCAGTCCTGTCAGTAACTGTCTGCTGCAATGTATTTTTTCCCCGTTATTCCAAGCAGCTTCCAGGTCTTCTTTCCCTACGACTTTAATACTTTTTCAAAGATGTCTAGTTCTTTCTCTTACAGCATCTTTTTCTATTTCCATTTCTATTCTCATTTCTTCCACTTCCTTCCCTTTTCAGATGGTCATTCTTCATATTGCCAAAAATAAAGCATATCTCTTGATTTAGTACCTTTCATGCATCACCTATGTAACTTTCAATAATTATTATCAAATTTTCATTGTGGAATCCAACCAATCCTGTTTTTAACTTTATATTCATTTTTTTCCATATATCCCAAAGACATATGTTTAAACTTTGTATTAAGTAGAACAGCTTTATCTACCAATTCTCACCCAATCTTTTCTCTCCAAATGGCACAGTTACTTTTTATTTTTCCAGCCTAAAGCAGTGATGGAAATAAATTCCATAAAAGGTATTGGGACTCAACCCCTCCATCCATGTATTCATCAAGCTCTCTCTCTCTCTTCAAACTGAATAGGACAGGATCAGATTAGGTGTGAAAAAAGAAGCCAATGACATGTCTCTCTAAGTTGCACCTGCCTTGATTAGACCAACACAGACACATTCCTTCACACAAGCAACACAACCTGGAGGGAAAAGGCATACATACAGATAAAATACGCAGATCAGTGTATGAGGAGATCAAAATATTTTTCAGGCTTCTTTTTAATTAATAATCTATAGGAAAGGTGAACAGATTGGGTGTGGTGGCCGTAGAAAAGTCTGTTGTAATAGATAAAAAGAACTCTAAAACAGGTAATCCTCAACTTAACAACAATTCATTTAATGATCATTTGACGTTACAATGGCACTGAAAAAAAGTGAGTTATGATCATTTTTCATGTGTATGACCGTTGCAGGATCAAAATTCAGAAGCTTGGCAACTGACTCACATTTATGACACCTGCAGTGTCCTGGGGCCACGTGATCCCGTTTTGAGACCTTCTGACAAGCCAAGTCAATGGGGAAGCCAGATTCACTTAACAACCGTGTTACTAACTTAACAACTGCAAGGATTCACTTAACAACTGTGACAAGAAAAGTTGCAAAATGGGGCAAAACTTACTTAACACATTTCTCACTTAGAAACATAGATTTGGGGCTCAGTTGTGGTCATAAGTCGAGAACTACCTGTATTAGGTTCATCTTGAGATCCAAAGATTGAAAATTGCTAAAAAAAAAAAAAAAAGCTGAAAACATAATAGGATTGCCACAAGAGGACCATCTAAAATTGAGAAAGGAGAATATAGATGAAACATAATTCAGTGAGTGAGCACCGAGAACCCTTTTCAATGGTCGGTGTCACTGATCAGAACTGGACACTTGTTTCAATGGTATAGATCCATGATGGTGAACCTATGGCATGCATGCCACATGTGGCATACAGAGCCATTTGTGCCGGCATGTGAGCTGCTGGCAAACTTACCTCACTGTGCATGTGCGTGCCTCACAGCTGTTTTTTGGCTGGTTTGAGGCCTTTTTTGCCCTCCCAAAGGCTTCAGGAAGGCTTCTGCAGGCTTCTACAAGCTTTGTAGGCCAAAATCTAACCCCATTTCGTCACTTTCAGCATTTTCGTAAAAACAGGAAGTGATGAAACGGGGCTACATTTTGGCCTACAAAGCTTGTAAAAGCCTGCAGAAGCCTTCCTCAAGACTTTGGGAGGCCGAAAAAGGCCTCAAACCAGCCGAAAATCAGCTGTGAGGTGCAGTGCAGGTAAGGGGGCGGCGGGGGGTTGGGGGAGTTGGGGGCATTGCATGCGCATGCATAGGGGATGTGGGGGGGGCGCATTGCCTTCTGGGTGCTGGCACACGAGCATGAGCGTGCAAGTGCGCGCACAATTTTTGGCACAGGAGCCCAAAAAGGTTAGCCACCACTGGTATAGATCATGAACAGCAAACCAAGACCTTTGGGAGTGTCTATGGATCAGTGGTGGGTTTCAATTATTTTTTTATCACCGGTTCTGTGGGCGTGGCTTGGTGGGTGTGCTTTGCACGTGCAGAGGGTTTGCCATTAACCTTCTCCTGCAATCCTGCACTCTCCCTGTGTCTTCAACAGCTGACGTGCGGCCATCCCCTGTGCCGCGCAAAGCAGCTGAGCTTCAAAACCAGGAAATAAAGGTCAGAATAGAGCCCAGGAAAGTGGGCCCAACAGCTGATTGTCGGAGCAAATCAGTTTGCTCACAGATGATCCTCGGAGCTACCGGTTCAACTGAATGGGGCCAAACCGGTAGAATACCATCACTACTATGGAGATTCTCAGTCATCCAGGTCATGGTTGTCCCAAAGGTGCTTTTCCAAAAGGTAACTGTACTTTCTTCATTTTTAATTTTGAAAACTTTTCACTTCTCATCCAAGAAGCTTCTTCAGAATAGAACTGAAGAAACTTCTTGCATGAGAAGCAAAACTTTTTCAAGGAACAAAAAAAACAAGAAAGTCCAGTTGCCTTTTGGAAAATTACCTTTGGGACAAGAATTCTGGAGTAAATTGCTTGAGTGTTGTGATCCCTAGAGCCCAGATTCAATTTCCTGATTTCTTATCATTTTGTGGGAGGAAATACAAAATATAGACCCCAGAATAATCAGGGCTAGGCCAAGAACGTGACACGTGTTCCTTTGCCAGGGACAAAGGGGCTCCTAAAATGGTCAAAAGGTCAAGATAGTAGCCATGACTGCACAATTAAAATTCTATCCTCTTTAGGGACATCACACACATGTAAAAAGAAGAAGCCTTTGATCATGTGATTGTGGTCACAATATTATTTTTTGACCCTCCCACCAACATCCCTACAGTCTACATTGCTCTCCCACTGCTGACCAACTGTCTTGATTAATTGTATTCTGTTTGATTTCCAGCTTTTGGTCTCCGACCACCATAACTAATCACAGTACACACGAATGTACCATTATGTTATCCAGTTGCTTGGCACCACCAAGGTGTTGGACAAATATTGAATGTGCAATATCTAAACCCTTCATTTGTGAGAAGAAGCCAGATAAAAAGTGGCACATATAAAACGCAGCTGTAACTGAACTGGTACAACAGGCTAAGCCCTTCGATATCCAACAGAATTATGGAAATGCAAGATTGAAGAGTTCAGCTTTCTGCCTCCATGTCCAAGACCAGGTCTCCAATGGGTGTCTTTCAGCAAAAGAAAATGATGTTCTTTTCCAACACATAGACATTGCGTGTCTACCAAAACGCAAGGCGAAATGGCTCGGCCGTACCTTCCTTTCTACTGGAAATAAATTAATTTTGCATACGTATTGCCTTTTGCTTCCTTACTCGATCCTTCTGACGCTCTGCTTATTTTTCACACTCTGGCGATTTATGGGTCGAACTAATAGAAGCATATAATGCAATGATTAATCTGAAAAACCATAAATTACAAGCAAGGGTCTTTTCTTTGCTTAATGTAAACTTTCAGTCTGGAATTAACCTGACACAACCTAGTAACCCATTTGAAAGTGCACCTAGACTGAGTGAGTTATGGATAGATGTGGTAATAAATTTTTAACTGGCATGTTACAGATGGCTTATATTGGATATGTGGAAAGTTTGCCTATGTGCAATTGCCTAGCTGTTGGTATGGATCATGTGTATTGTTTTTCCTACTATCCATACAACAAGGGGACAGACTGGGTGTACCTGTTCATGTGGAAGCAGACCACAGATCAACAATGACTGGCCTCTAAAAAGAATAATTCAGAGGTAAAGACCAGCCACTTGAGGAGAAGATGGAATGTGTGGTTATAGAACTCCTGTGTGTTGAGGGAGCAAATACTTTTAGCTCTTCATGTCTCTCTATCTTCCTTTTCCTATCCTTTTCTTCCTCTTTTAATTTATCCCTTTGGTCATAGACGAAGTTTGCGATCCTGCGCAACTCTGCTATTTCCAAGGTGGGCCAGTTGCATACAATACGACGGAAGTGATCCCTGATACCAGTAGCCTAGTCTACAGAGGCTGAGGCTAAAATTCTCTGGTCCTTTTGGCAGCTTGGGTCTGGGTGGGCATATGTCACAGCTGCCTCTGAGAGACGAACCCAGAAGGCGTCAGGATTTTCCTTTTCCCTTTGGGTTGTCTTTTGAAATTCTGACCAATTGAGGGGCTTTTTTTCCTATTTCCTCTAGGGTTTCCATTAGGTTAGCTTTTGCCCTTTTATAATCCTCCCAGTGATTGGCATTATTGTAATCCCAATCAGGGCGCTGAGTTGACCATGCAACTCTTGGCTGGGATAGTAGGTTTGTTGGCTATTTGTGTTGTTTTCTGAGGTCCCTGAAACAGCTAAAAATCACCTGGAATGTTCAGGATAATTTGAGGCCAGACAGACATACAATAATGAGAAAAGGCTGCCTTTGATCCCTATATCTAATCCTCCTAATATCTCAAAATTAGGCAAAATACAACTCACCAGCATTTCCCATTTCAAAGCCAAAACTCAGGTGGATTCCTCTTATCCCCTGGTATGTCCCCTGTGCAGTCCTTACCTTTCCTCCACATTTTACCTCTTTTTTTCCCCTCCACCGGTGGTTGTTCCTGCTCCTCTGAGGCTGGACGTTCATTTAGACAGTGGCTCATTGCATCCAATCAATCTGCTCTATGGGTCAGTGAGACACTTGGATCCCTGCATCACCCCTTGCTTTTCAGGGTACTCAATCACTGTCAAAAGACTCCTGAGCCCTGAGGGCAGCTGGCAATGCAGAAACACACATCTTTCAGCCACGGTCTTACCCATCCAGGGCCCCTCCTCTGGTAGTCTTTGGTGTCTTCCAATTGAATCCAGGTGTGGAATCCCGGAATGAGCCCCCAGATTGTTGTCCCCAATTCGGGTCTGCGCCTGGAGCTCGATGCCAGATACCAGACACAAGGCGCAAGTTTTCTGATTGCTTTTTATTGGAGTACTCCAAGGAAGAGGGCTCCTGGTCAAAATGCCAAGAGCTAAAAATCAAGGATTGAGTAAGTTTTGTACATTTTCACTAAAAGAGAAGGTGGGACAAAGTGAGAGAATAAGAAATATCATCTAATAAACATTTTAGAAATAATTCTACAATTTGTTCTATTGGTCTCTAGCTGTCCCTATTCCCAAGTCTTGGCTAATGAATGCCCTAGGAATTATCTAATACACATTTGATTTGCTGCAGGCCTAACTTTTAGCTGAGGTATGCAAGTTGGCTAACTCGAGTGTTACTTTTATCAGCTTTCCAATTAGCCAGCGTTGTTACAAGATTTACACATGCTTCTCTCCTGTGGATAAGCATTCTTTCATCATGGATGAAAGTATTTGCCTAACTCTGCTCCTTCTAATTTTTCTTATTTCCTTTTTCACGTCTCCAAGCCAACCTTCATTACAAACTGAATCACAACTGGCTGGCCTTTAACAGCCACATTTATTTATTTAATTCAAAATATTTCAATTATTATGATACAGTAAAAATGTGCAACGAATCTAAAGCTGAAATAGTTGGTATTCAAGATGATGAGGAGGAGGTAAGCACCCTCCCTTCTCTCTCTCCTGATGGAATGCCTTTGTCATTGACTGAGTTTGGTTGTTATATCCATCGGCTTTTGGTCTACCCCCACCATCAGCCTGGCCTTGATCTGGCAGAAAAGGACACCAGCCTAAAACTGGCTGTGCCCATTGCTGATCCCTCTCCTGCATCAACTGCCTCTGGATAATCTCTGGATAGCAAGACATCTGATTGAAAGCTGTCCTCAGGCGTTCAGGCTTAAGAAGGCTCAGATGGGGCTTGGGTGGGGTGGAGGGATGGCAGGCTTGGACCCTTAGCTTGACTATGGGGATTAAAGCAGGAAAGCTGCCAAAACTCAGCAACTCTACATGGGTGTTGAACAGAGCTGCAGAGAGCTCATTTTCAGCATGGGGTTGTTCAGGGTCTTTCCAAGTTCCACCTGTCCTCTCAAAGCTTGGCAGCTCCCTGCAACCTTCCATAGGGCTTTTGGGCACAACTGTGGAATGGTGTGGCAGAGCCTGCCTCTCCCCGGATCATGGTAGCTCACAGTAATTTGTTGAACTGGGGGATTGACCAGCTTTGAGGGAGAACATAGGTTTTTTCAGCGAGTGCGGCTCTTTGGAAAGCCCGCAGTTGTGCTGAGTTTTGAAAGAAGAAAGCCGCAACCACGGCTACTGTACAGTGGTTGCGGAGGTGTGGAGAGCTGCCAGTGTTGACCAGTAGTCTGGCAGGGCTCCTCCTTCCTGGAAGCCCCAAAACAGGGGCAGTGAGCAGCTGCTCAGAAGGAGGAAAAAAGGTTAGCGGATATGCCCTCACCACCAGCCTGAGGGGGCCAAGAGATTGTTTCACCTCCACTGTGGGGTGACCTGCACTTGCATCAGATCGTGCTCATTGTGGAAGCACTGAAGATGGTTGCTGATTTTATGGGGACAAACTAAGACCAGAGCAAGGGATGAAAAAAGACTTTTGAGCTTAGGAGGAGATGAGACAAGGTCTTGATGAACAGTGGAACAAAGCAACTCCCTGTTCATCTCTCACCATGGTTAGGGGTAAATGTGGAATAGCCCATAGACTAGGTTTGATCAAGGCTTCCATGCCCCTACTAGTTCACCCAAACGCCTCCTTGGTTCCTCCTGGATGTTCCATTGTTTCAGGAACCTGATCGGCCCCACTCTTTGTGATTGTACTTTATGGACTGCATTGCTGCTCCTCCTACGTATTCCTCCACTAATGCTTCCGGGAGGCTCTGATTCTGAACATCTTTTAGAATCTTTCCATAATTCAATGTAAATGATGTCTGGATTTTTTTTCTTTCAGGTGTTCTTAGAAAAAGCAATTCAACAGAAACATGGTTATTACTGGATTGGATTGTTTTACAGTAGGAACAGTTGGAGATGGCAAATTAGTGATGAAAAACCACTTAGGACGTAAGTGTCTAAGTCAAGTTTGTTTCTTATAGCCTGAAATCTCTTCAGATCTGAGAGAGGTAATAGAAGATGCAATGATTATATGTATGATTATATGATTACAATTCAGTAATTGTAAATGAGGACACAATAATAGTACTAATGTTATCTGTATGATTTTTCACCATACTTCTGTCATTAGGTGGGGGTCATTACACATTGCTGAAGATAGATTGGAATATACTGTAGAAACTGCCCTAATTAAATCAGCCTTGAGCCAAGCTTCAAAAAAATTCAAAAAATTTATTAGGAGCAACAATGAAGCCAACTCTGGAATATGTAATTTACAGTCACCTGTGAGCCTGTTTTCCCCCTCCCCCCTGGGTGACATCAATCACATTCTCCAATGAAGGATTTTCATGGGCAGAACATCCGGTAGCCTAGCTACAATCTTTTTAAGATAAGGATGAAATGTACTTCTGGTTTTAAACTGCCATACTGCTCCTTCAGATTTTCCCACTTCCTTGTTTATGGCAACTTGAAAACAGGCATAGGAATGTTTTACAAGTTGACATTCGGCTCCCCTCACTTCTTGAAGGTGACCTGTACAAAGCAAAAAACAAATTGAATGCAGGTATAGAATTTTGGGTTGCACCCCCCCCCCCCAGGCTTGTTTGGATTCTCTGCATGGAATCTTGCTATAAGGCGATCAGCCTGGACGTTCCTATTCTTTACCCAAGATGACTCTGATAAGGGGTAGCCCTTCCACTTCATTAAGAATTGGAGTTGTGTCCTGTGCCGCCTTGAATCAAGGATTCGCTGCACCTCATAGTGGGTTTGGCCTCCTATGACCACGGGATCTGTGGACTCACGAGGTAGGGGCCTCAGGATCAACCCAACCACAGATTTTAAGAGGATACTATGGAATACCGGGTGTATCTTCCCTAGAAATCAGGGCAATTTCATTTGCACTGTGACTGGCTTGATAATCTTTATTATGGAGAATGGTCCCATAAACTTTCGCCCCAGTTTCTTGCTAGGGACTTTCAGCCTCCGATATTTTGTGGAGAAGTAGACCTTCTTTCCCAACTGAAATGGCCATTGTGGGGCTTGGTGTTTGCCTGCCTGTTTCTTATAAGTCTGTGCCGCTTTAGCTAGTGCTTTTTTAACATTTTCCCAAGTTGCTTTCAGCGTTGACATCAGCGATTGGTCAAGATGACTGATGAGAAGTGATCCCTTGGATACTCAGGCATTGGGACAAAGTCAATACCACTCATTACCCTGAAGGGGGTTAGTCCCGTGCTATACTGTGAACAGCATTATCGTATGCGACCTCCGTGAAAGGCAGGAGATTTGCCCAATTAGACTGCTGATAATTCACATAGCATCTCAGGTATTGCTTTACCATGGCGTTGAGTCTCTCTGCCCCCCCCCCCACACACACACATTGGTACTCGGATGAAAGGCACTGGGATGACCCAATAGACTGCAGAAACTTCCTCCAGAATTTTGCCATGAACTAGACCCCCTCTGTTTGAGATAATTCTTCGTCATACTCTATGCAGGTGGTAGATGTGCTTCAGGAACAACTTGGCTAACTGGTGTGCTGAGGGTAGCCCGCTGCAGGGTATGAAGTGCACCTGTTTGCAGTCCAGATTACTGTATTCCCCCCACTTTTTGGCAACTCTACTATACAGTCCATTGCGATCCCTTCCCATGGCCTCATCGGCTCTGCTATTGTCAATGTCTTTCTTTATGCCAGGCCACCAGAATTGGTTCCATGCTAACTGTAAAGTCTTTAAGAATCTGAAGTGGCCTGCCAGTTTGGTGTTGTGGCTCCTCTGGAGGACTAGGGTGCATAGGGATTCTTGGACATAGAGTTTTGTCCCCTTCCATGCTAGGTCATCCCTTTTTGTCAAGATGTGTTGATTGTCCCGGAACCAGTGGTCTGCTAGCAGTTCGCCCTTGAGTTTCATGGTTAGTTCACTAGCAGTTTGGTTTTGCTGGTCGCGGCGTTGGTGTCTGGTGGTCACTTGGGCAGTTATTTGGGTAGAAGGGACAATGGCGCCTATGACCTCCACCTGTTCGCATTTGTACTGGGGCATGTGGGAGAGGGCATCAGCCAGAAAGTTCCTCTTCCTTGGGATGTGTTTTAGCACGGTTGAATCGGTTGAAGTATTGAGCTCAGTGGACTTGTTTGGGTGATAGTTTTCCTGGGGTCCTAACGGCCTCCAGGTTTTTATGGTCAGTCCAGACTTTGAACGGCCTCTGCCCCACTTCCAGCAGGTGACGCCAGCTTTGCAGTGCCCATCTCACTGTGAAAGCTTCTTTTTCCCATGCAACCCATCGCCTCTTGTGTCCGTGAGCTTGCGGGAGGTAAAGGCGCAAGTCTGTAGGCTTCCTTGGTTGTTTCTTTGAAGTAACATTGCTTCCACTGCCACGTTGCTGGCGTCTACTTGGATTATAAAGGGTTGTTCGGGGTCAGAATGCTTCAGCACTGGTGTCAGGTTCCAAGTTATGCAATCATCATAAAATGAACTCAGAGGCATTGTAATTCCTCAAAGAATTTTAATTACACATCTTGGCACTAACTAGGTGGAATCCAGTACTGAAAATTTCCTGGGCTTCTACGTCACTATAACTAAAAGGTTCTCATTTTTCCAAAACAATAAGTCACATTGTCCAACCAGCATATAAAATAGTTTCCCAGCAACTATGCTCCTCCTTTCTAAAAGGGATTCTGCAAAGGTACATAAGATAGTATGGTTATATTAGAAACAGAAATAATTTTAGAAAATATGAAACAATGTATGATTAAAATGTTTGATAAAATAGCTATCGTAATTCAGTGGAATGCTTGTCAATAAATAAATGTAACAAAATGAATATTTAATGATTTACAAAACATATGTGAAGAGAAGGGAAAAATTAATTATGGAGATTGTTCCGTATTAGCAGGCTTGTAGGCCTGCATTCCTATTGGTCCGGAAGAGCCGGGCTGTGATTGGACGTAATATAGCACTCTTGATTGGCTCCTTTGGGGTTGCCGCGATTGGGCAAAACCAAGCGCGGCAAGCTCAAAAACCTGTCATTGGCTGCCTAGCCGTGGCCAGCTCTATAAAAAGAGCTGCCGCGGCTAGGGCTGTTCATCTCAGAATCTATTGGCTAAATAAAGAGCTACTCGAGCCTCGTCTTTCTATGGGACCCACCGGCCATACCTAACACTGGCGACGAGGATGGGATTCTGAGACAACAAGGCTGGTCAGCATGTGGCAAATAGCGCAGAGACGACCAGCGAAATGGCCAGCAGCGCCGCGCCACCCGCACCATTCAATCCAGCCAGTGAGGACTGGGAGTCCTACATTGATCGTTTCCAAATGTTTTTGGAATCCAACAACTTAAAAGACACTACCGGCAGCAAAAAGCGAGCGGTCTTTTTAATGCACTGCGGGCCCGTCGTTTTTTAAAATGGCCAAGGCACTAGCAAAGCCAGCAGATGTCAAGACAATGGATTGGGACAACCTAGCTCCCATCCTCCAAAACCACTATGCTCCGGCTGTACCAACTCTTATCCGAAGGCATGATTTCTATCAGCGAGATCAGCACAAGGGTGAGAGCATCGGTGAGTTCGTAGCTGACCTGAGGGACATAGGGGGCTTGTGCGGATTCGCTAACTTGGACGAGGCCATGCGTGACCGGGTCGTCCTCGGCCTAAAAGACCCAGCACTCCAAAGCAGGTTGATGGCCAAGCGTGACATCTCCCTCACCGACGCCATAGCCGAAGCAACCGCAGCCGAAGCTACCTGCAAATCAGCGGCGCGAATGCGATGTTCAAACGGAACCGATCGCCAATCAACCAGCGAGGCGCCTACCACACCAGAAAAACTCGCAGCCTCCACCCACCATGGTCTTCTGACAGTGAAGAAGAAGAAATTCACAGACTTCAGTCAGAACGTGATCGGCAAGACCGGCGGGGTCATAAGTCGGGGTACCAATGTGCTGGCTGCGGAGGAAATCACCCGCGTTCCAAATGCAAGTTCCTGGATGCTATTTGCCGTTTTTGCGAGAAGCGAGGGCATATCGCAAAAGTATGCCGCAATAAGAGAAATTTCAGCCCCCGACGTCGGGGAAACAGCCAGAGAAGACAAGATGGCACCCCCACCAGAAACCGGGACCGCCAGACTGACAGCCGATGGAGCCGGGACAGCCGAGCCAAGAAGTTCAATGATGCACCACGAAGAGAAGAAACGCACCAAACAGTTATCATCGGTCATGCTTCATCAATAGACGCACGGAAGATACACATTGAGGTTGGTATCGAAAACCAACCATGCACCATGGAAGTAGATTCTGGCTCCTACCTCTCTATGGTCTCCTGGCGAACCATAAAGCGTCTAATACCCAGCATATGCCGCCAAGAACTAAGCGACCAGAAATTGATTTTGAGAGATTATCAAGGGAACCGTATCCCAGTAGCTGGCATTGGACATTTCAAGATCTCTTTCAAAAACCGTACCACCATTCTACCACTCACAATTGTTGATAAGGACCGCCCCAGCCTACTCGGGTTGTAATGGTTCACACCACTGGGAATTGAGATGGCAGGCATCAACCACACAGATGATGATGACTGGGAAGCAACGCTCGTACGGGATTTCCAAGAGGTCTTTGATGACACCTTAGGCAAGTACAAGGGGTCCCCAATCTCCTTTAATCTTAGCCCTGACATCGCTCCCATCCAGCTCAAACCACGCCGAGTGCCATTTGCACTCAAGCCTAAAATAGATGAGCAATTAAATAAGCTCATAGCGCAAGGCGTATTAGAACCTATCAACCATGCCCGATGGGAAACACCAATTGTCACCCCCATCAAACCAGATGGCTCCCTGAGAATTTGTGGAGACTACAAGGCCACTCTCAACCATGCCCTGCAGCAGAGTGCCTACCCTGTGCCTGTAGTCCAGCATCTCCTACACTCACTAGGGGGTGGCAGAATCTTTGCAAAGCTTGACCTGGCACAAGCCTATCAACAACTGCCGGTCGATGCTGAAACCGCCGAGGCTCAAACAATCGTAACACATCGAGGGGCATTTAAGTGCAACCGACTCCAATTCGGAGTCAGCGTCACACCTGGGGTTTTCCAAAGCCTAATGGAAAGACTGCTGCATGGAATTAAAGGAGTCGTACCCTATTTCGACGACGTTTTAGTAGCGGCCCCCAATAAAAAACAATTGGAGAAACGACTGAGAGCAGTCCTACAAAAATTTAAAGACTCCGGCCTCAAAGTAAAAAAACAGAAGTGCCAATTATGTACTGAAAGGGTTGAATTCCTTGGATACCTCCTTGACAAACAGGGAATTCACCCTACCGACAAAAAGTTAAAAGCCATCAAAGAAGCCCCCAGGCCGAAAAATAAAACAGACCTCCAAGCATTCCTTGGACTCATTAATTTCTATAATATTTTCCTACCCCAGAAAGCGACTGTCGCGGAGCCCTTGCATAGACTCCTGGATAAAAAGGCATCCTGGATATGTGGACGGCGAGAGGAACATGCGTTTCAACAAATAAAAAACCTTTTGACTTCAGACGCAGTCCTCATTCAGTATAATGAAACCCTTCCGCTGACTGTTACATGCGACGCATCTCCCTTCGGTGTTGGGGCAATCCTAAGCCATACCTTGCCGAATGGCACAGAGGCTCCCATTGCATTTTTTTCCAGAACCCTGTCCAAGCTGGAGAGGAACGACAGCCAGCTGGACAAAGAAGCCCTCGCCATCGTCTCCGCAGTAAAAAGATTCCACGAATACATTTATGGTAGGACATTTTCAATTATTACGGATCACAAACCCCTACTTGGCATTTTGGCTGGTAACAAACCCACTCCACACATCCTGTCACCTAGAATGACAAGATGGTCTGAATTTCTTGCCGCTTATAATTACCAATTAATTCATCGACCTGGCAAAGCTATCTCACATGCCGATGCTTTAAGCAGATCCTCCCTACCAGATGTGCATGATGACCCAGCACCCACATTATCCATTTTACAAATAGAAACAGTATCCACGTTACCATTGACCGCGCAAGACATTGCCCGCGAAACAAGAAGGGACAAACACTTGGCGCGAGTTCTCAGCTGGGTGGAGAGGGGTTGGCCAGAAAGCGAGAAAAATGAACTCTTTAAACCGTTTAAAAACCGGCAAACTGAACTTTTTTCACAAAGGGGGTGTATCCTATGGGGAGACTGGGTGGTAATACCGGAAACATTACAGAAAATTGTTTTAAAAATGCTGCACGACGGGCACCCAGGCATTGTACGCATGAAAGCCTTGGCTAGGAGCTACGTTTGGTGGCCTGGCATGAACAAACAAATTGAAACCTGGGTCGCCGCATGCAGCAGATGCCAAGAGACTCGCTCGGCTCCCCCAAAAGCTCCACCGTTAGAATGGGAGACCCCCAGAGGCCCTTGGTCGTGCATCCATATTGACTTCGCAGGGCCAACAAAAGGGCATACCTTTTTGATTACTGTTGACGCTTACTCGAATTGGCTCGAAGTAAGCAAAATGAAAACAACCACCACAGAAGCTGTCATCAAGAAATTAAACAAACTTTTCGCCACGCATGGTCTGCCAGATGTGATAGTATCTGACAATGGACTCCAGTTTACCGCAGTGGCCTTCGAGCAATACTTGGCAGACCGTGGCATCTGACACGCATTAACATCGCCCGCTCACCTGGCGGCGAATGGCAGAGCTGAACGCATGGTTCAATTTACAAAAAAAACTCTCCAAAAGATTGAACATGGCAACATCCACGAAAAAATCACCAAAATGCTTCTAATACAACACATCACGCCCAACACCACTACCAACAAAACCCCTGCTGAATTGCTCATGGGCAGAAGACTCCGGTCACCCCTAGATCATCTGCACCCTGCTTACACTCCAGAGAAACCACCTGGCTCCACTAGCAAACACCGCGCCTTCAATGTAGGAGACACTGGTTTCGCAAAAAACTTTACCGGGGACCCACTATGGCTTCCTGCAAAAATCACCCAAATCACCGGCCCTCGTTCCTACCGGCTCGAGACCACCGATGGTAGGTGTTGGAAATGTCATATTGACAAGCTGAGGTCCAGGCTGGCCACCCTTCCCCTCACAGACTCTAACCAAGAAATCAGAGGGGGGGGGAACCCAAGCTTAGAAAAAGAACCGGTATCTGCGCAAGCAGAACACCCCCCACACACATTAAATAAAAATCAAACATTAAACCAACAATACTTACCAGCAAACAGGGAACCGTGGCAGATGGGTGCTTCGCCTAGAAGCAGCAGCCAGACAAGCTCTACCAGCCCAGAGAACCCAGGCAGGAGCAACAGAGCGAACGACTCGACCGACCAGGATTCACCAGGTGGGAGTCGCAGCTATAGGCCCGGCTCACCCTTCCAGGTGGTTCCATCGAGGAGTTTGAGAGCGACGCGGAGCCCGTCCGAACCTGACGACGACCAGAGACATTATGAACCGCACAAGTCAAGTAGGCAGGTCCGAAGACCCGCCTACTTACGTGACTACGTTACCCCGCCCCTTGGACGAAACCAAGAGGGGAGGGGTGTTCCGTATTAGCAGGCTTGTAGGCCTGCATTCCTATTGGTCTGGAAGAGCCGGGCCGTGATTGGACGTTATATAGCACTCTTGATTGGCTCGTATGGGGTTGCCGCGATTGGGCAAAACCAAGCACGGCAAGCTCAAAAACCTGTCATTGGCTGCCTAGCCGTGGCCAGCTCTATAAAAAGAGCTGCCGCGGCTAGGGCTGTTCGTCTCAGAATCTATTGGCTAAATAAAGAGCTGTTGTTCACTACTTGAGCCCCGTCTTTCTATGGGGCCCACCGGCCATACCTAACAGAGATTATATGTGTCTTTAAGGAAGTATGATATTTAATTGAAAAGAAATGTTAAAAATGTTAAGATTTTAATGATTATTAATGATAGAACTGAATTGGAATGGAATGAGGGTTTATAATTACACATATTTATAATCTTTTTTTAAAAAGAATATAGTGTGTATTATAAGAATGTACCAAGCAGAATTCGATTTGAAGTTATGTATTATGTATTATATTGAAGGACATAACCTTAAGGTATATATTGAAGTTTAAATAAGAGTTGAATGGATGTAATTAAAAGATATAAAAGTGTCATACTCCAATTAGTAACTACAGGAGAAAATTTGTTTAATGAGAAAAGATAACATGAAATTGAAACAGAACAGACAAAAGTATAAATATAATGATTTGAATTGAGATAATCAAAATAAAATTGAGAAAATTAAAAGAGGGGAAAAACTATATAGAAAATGTAGAATAGTATAAGATATGGAATAGAACACAAAAAGGAGCATGAAATTGAGTTTTGTGTCTGTATAAAGAAGTTCAACCCGGGACCATGCCATTTTCAAAAAAGATGTTTTACTTGTATTTTGTATGTGTGAAAACCCAAATAAAACTTTATTTTAAAAAAAAGAATGCAGTACTGCAGGCTACTTCTGCTGACTAGCCGGCTGCCTGCAATTTAGCAGTTCATGTCTCACCAGGCTCAAGGCTGACTCAGTCTTCTATCCTTCTGAGGTTGGTAAAATGAAGACCCAGATTGTTGGGGGCAAGAGGCTGATGCTTAGAGAAAGCTATAAAGCACTGTGAAGCGGTATATAAATCTAAGTACTTTTGCTCGTGCTAATTACACATTTCTTCCCCAGCAAATTAAAGAAAGCTATGATGCAGAATGCAGGGTTTTGTTTTCTTTCAGGTTCATATATACTGTATATCTTTTGTAAAGCAATCCAGATTTTGATGAAGAATCCAATGAAATCAAAACCATTAACCATTCAAACAGCAGAATTTGCTTTCGTTAGAGGTCAAATCAGAGTCCAGAAAGCTATCAAGAAGAAAAGCAGACATTAATGCAGACAATACTTCTGCAGGTGCATCCAAGCAACGGTAGACTGGTGCGGTCAAAGTCAACATGTGGACAATTCTCAGAAGCTCATCCTTCAAATGTCATTCATTCATGTTCCATAGAGTTACTTCTTACGTTGTAGCCATCCCCCACCACTGTATTTTCTGAATTTCCACCTCTAGGGAAATTCATAGCAACACTTCTCCCTGCTGCTGGATTCCACACATAACAAAGAATCCAAGGGCAACAGGAAGATAATCCACTCAATGGAAGGCTGAGAGAAGTTCTGAGCTGAGTCGGGAAGAGGTGGAGTGAAATTGAACTAGTTGAGCTACTGGTATCCCTGGGCACTCCTCTTCACACGTGGCTGCTGTGCTGACTGATTATTGGTTGGCTAAGCCATTGTGATGTAATATGATACAATAACTGAGCTCCACTTGGTCATTGCACTGGGCAAGTGGTCGTCTGATTTCAATCTTCAGGTAGCAACAAGGATGCCCTCTGTGTCATCTCCTTCCCTTATTATTGAACCCGTAAGCACATCTAAAAGTTGCCATATTGATTGGGTGTCTGGGTGTATGCAGATGTCATGTAGGTTCATGAGACAACTTGCAGGATGGGTGGGGAGATCGCAGACCAATTGTGAAAACGATTCAGATCTGTTTCATTAATGCTCACACCATTTGAAAATCCTTCCGCGGATTTCCACGATGGTTTCAGGGTTCAATTTCCTTGCAGTGGTCTAAGGATCCTAAATATTTTCTCCCATTTGGATCAAGGAGGTCCTAGCAGCCATTCTCTTTTTCACATGCTAGATGACGGGAGGGAAAGTTACGGTTTTTCAGGAAAGGCTCTATGGTCAGTAATCAGCCAGAGTAAACTAGTCCAAGGATCACTACGAGGCCAGTTAAGACACTTTGTAGAGTGAGAACCCAGCTGCATATGGGTTGGGTGCAGAGCTGTAGATTCTTCAGTTCTGGGTTTTTAATGACATAAAAGATAAAATTCCAGGGGAAGAAGTATATTGTATTTTTGAATATATTTGTTTTTTTTAATTAACCTGTGTCATGTTCTGAAAACTCCAATACAGGACGAATAATCATTTGGACTAGGAAGACAAAATGGCACCCAAAGCACCTCCCCCTCCTCCAGGTAGGTTGCTTATGTTCTTCTTATTTCCTACCACTTTCTACAAAGTGTTGCAGATGCTGCCTCCTTTTCCCTAAATTTCTCCTTAAAATTTCTCCTTAAATTTCTCCTTAAAATTCTTTCTTCTTTCTCCTCCTCCTCCCTTGCAAATAAGTGGGACAAAAAGAGAAAAGGAAAGATATCTAACAAAATGAAATTCAATGTAGAGAAAAGTAAAGTCCTACACTTAGGCAGGAAAAACCAAAAGTACACATACAGACTGGGTGAAACCAGGCTCAACAGCAGTAACTGTGAGAGGGATCTTCGAGTCTTAGTGGACAACCAGCTAAATAGGAGCCAACTGTGTGCAGCAGGAGCCAAAAAAGCTAATGCAATCCTAAATTGTATTAACAGAGGGATACAATCAAGATCAAGGGAAGCACTAACACCACTCTATAAAGCCTTAGTAAGACCACACCTAGAGTACTGCATCCAGATTTGGTCATCACATTATAAAAAAGATGTTGAGGCTCTAGAAAAAGTACAGAGAAGAGCAACCAGGATGATTAGGGGACTGGAGGCTAAAACCTACAACGAACAGTTGCAGGAACTGGGCCTGGCTAGTCTAGTAAAGAGAAGGACCAGGGGGGGACAGGAGAGCCGTCTTCCAATATTTGAGGGGCTGCCACAGAGAGTAGGAAGGGGTCAAGCTATTCTCCAAGGCACCTGAAGGCCAGACAAGAAACAATGGATGGAAACTGAACTAGGAGAGATTCAACCTGGAAATAAGGAGAAACTTTCTGACGTGAGAACAATCAACCAATGGAACAGCTTGCCATTGGAAGTTGTGGGAGCGCCATCACTTGAGACTTTCAAGAAGAGATTGGACTGCCATCTGTCAGAAATGGTGTAGGGTCTCCTACATGGGTGTGGGGTTGGACTAGATGACCTACAAGGTCCCTTCCAACTCTGATTATCTGTTAAATCTGCTAAGATTTAGGAAGGAGGAGGGGGCATTTACACACAGAGACAGAGGAACTGAAATGAGTGCTGTTGGAGACTGGCCACGAGTAAACAAAGGGGAGTCCAGTCAACAGGAGACCTCTTTTAAGGAGCACCTTCTTTTGAAGCCATCTGGAGCAGCTCCTCCCTCCCTCACTCCTTCTAACCTGACTTGTGTTAAAAAAAAGTCTTCCCTTCCAAGGCTGCCGATGTGAATGGTGGGGGTCCTTTGCCTGGAATGCATGAGACCACCTTCCAGGAAAGAGCAGCGGTCGGGGGAAAGGAAGGGTCAGCCTCACAATTGATTAAACTACCCATTTTGTCTTCTTTCAGTACGAAAGAATTTTTTTGAACGATTCGGTGACTACCTGGATTCAGATGAAGGCAAAAAAAGAACTGTATTATTAGTTTTCCTCTTCTTCACTCTTGCTGTGGTGATGTCCTGTCTTTGTAAGTTGTCTTCTTCTTTTTTTTTAACAAACTTTATTCAGTTTTTCACATTAAAAACAAAAATCTCTTTTTAGTGGACAACATATTTCCGGGTCATCACCTTTACATACAAATATGACAGCAATTATACATTCATATATGCATACTTAATTCTATTATTACCTTTTCCATTCCAAATTTTCAGTAAGGAGAGAAACAAACACATTAATTCTAGCCTCTTTCATTAATCTCGATCGAAACATCTTTTTGTTTCATTTCAATTATTTCAAATATAATCCTTTAATATTTATTTTAAAAATAAACAATATGTGTTTGCCTAATAATAATAATGTTAATAATAATTTAAAAAGAGGCTTCCGGTTTTGAGCCTCTTCGGCGACAGACAGAAATCCGCAATCGTGCACAGTTTCGGTCTGGGCTCGCCGCTGGAGCGCCCCAAGCCGGCTGGTTTCAGGGCTAAGCCACTCTGTAGAGGTGGTGAATTGGGGGGAGACTGCCAATGGGGTTGAGGAGAGCCACATCTCTCCTCCTCAGCTGGCCATTACTCCCTTTCCTGAAGGCGGTTGCAGCGGTGGTCAGAAATGGCCACCTCAAAGAAGAACTTGATTGGAAAAGAATGTGCAGGAGGAAGATAAGAAGTGAAAGTTCTGGCTGACTGGGTTAAATTGCAAAAGCAACAACTAAGGTACCCTGGAATTTAAACTTAAAAAAAAAGTAACATCGTTCCCAAAGAAGATTCGGAAGCAGCGAAGGAAAGTGAAAAGGGAAAGGTTTGGCTTTTTTCTTCTTCTCTCCCTTTCCCTATATTGACAACCAAGAGACTTAAATAAGAAATCAGAAAAAAAATCTGCTTTGACATCAACAGGCAATTAAGCTGAAAATAAAATAAAATATCAAAGGGATAATAAAGATTTCTGGACATTAAATAGTTTTTTATAAACAGGGAAGGAGAGAAAGAGAATAAAAGGGCAGGATCTGGAAAAAGGGAGGAGACTGCCTGGAATTAAAAGGAATCTACAGTAAAACTTTAACAAGAGTTTTAAAAGATACATTTAAACTGAAACTTGGTAACTAAATTGTAGAATCCCAGGAAGAGAAAGTGAAAAAAAGCAAAAAGAAACAGCTTGCGTGTATTTGGATTAATTGGTGATCATTGGACTCTTGGTTATTGCATTTGAATGACTAAAATTAATTGGGTGGTTGTTTAAAAATTTATATAATGGCACTACTTCTGGATGAATTGAAAATGGAACTTAAAAAGTAGAAAGAAGATGCACAAGAAGGGAGAGGCTTTTTCGGCTTCGTTTTTCAATTCTTAGAAATGGAGATTTGGAACTATGAGAAACAACAAGAAACGTCTGCAAAACAAGAAGACTGGGACAAAGAAGAAGCCATCTTTAATGAACAAGTAATTCTATGTGGGGAAGAAAAAGGAAAGGGGGGGGGGGAAGAGAATGGAGAATTTAAGACTTAAAAAAACAACCAAAGAAAAGAAAAATAGTTCGAAAAATAAGTATAATATTGGAAAGCAACAGAAGAGGGGAATACAGAAGAGAGAAATAGAGGTAGAGAGACAAGGGGGTAAAAAGGAGAGAGAGAAGAAGAGAGAGAAGAAGGAAAGGAAAAGAAGTTATAAAGGGCAGAAACAAGATATAGAGAAACAGGGCCTATTTAGAGATAATGGGTGAAAATTTAACTGAAAAGGGGATTCTGTAAAGGTACATAAGATTGTATTGTTATATTAGTATTAGAAATAATTTTAGAAAATTGGAAACAAAGTATGATTAAAATGAGGGATAAAATAGCTATTGTAATCTTGTGAAATGTTTGTTAATAAAATTAATGAAATAAAATAAATGAGAGAATTGAATTAGGAAGGGACAAGAACATTTTAATTAGTTCATGTTTTATAAAATATGTGAAGGGGGGTAAAGTTAATTATGGAAAACTTATAACTGTTCCCATAGAAGTATGATATTTAATTGAAAAGTAATGTTAAAGAAGTTAATATTTTAATGAATATTAATATTAATGATAGAATTGAACTGGAATGGAATGTGTTGTTTTAACTACATATATTTATAATCCTTTTTTTTTTCTTTTTAAGAATATAGTGTGTATTTTAAGAATGTACCAAGCAGAATCCGAATTGAAGTTATGTATTATATTGAATGTTAAACTTTAAGGTATATATTGAAGCTTAAATAAGAGTTAAATGGATAAAATTAAAATATATAAAGGTGTCATACTCCAATCAGCAACTACAGGACAAACTTTGTTTAATGAGAAAAGATAATATGAAATTGAAACAGGACAGACAAAAAGTATAAATATAAGGATTTGAATCGAGATGAGATAATTAAAATAAAATTAAGAAAATTAAAAGAGGGGAGAAGCTATGTAGAAAGTGTAAAACAGTAATAAGATATGGAATTGAACATAAAAATGAGCATGAAATTGAATTTGTGTCTGTATGAAGAAATGTAACCCGGGATCACTCTGCTTTCAAAAAAGATGTTTTATTTGTATTTCTTTGTGAAAACTCAAATAAAATTTACAAAATAATAATAATAATAATGATAATAAAAAAAAAGTTACCAATGTCTTTCCTTGCTTTTAATAGTCTATATTAACTTATTAATTTAGTTGGTTCTTTAGTCTGTCATATTCCCTTTTCATTACACATTCTTTTTATAAATTCTAGATTAATACAAATTTTAACACTAAAAAAAAAAAAAAAAGTATAGGTTTCCCCCCTTTTACTCTTTTGAGTGTGACATCTCAATGATTAAAATATACTTTTATTCCTCATCTTAATTCCCAATAAACCATAATTTTTAGAAGTTACAATAAGAATCATTACATCTTTTCAATTGGATTCCGCAGCATATTTTCCCCCTTGATTTTTAATAAGACTTATCAGTATCTATATTACCCTATTTTCTAAATATTTTTAATTGCAGAAATATTCTTATTACCCCTTGTCACCCTGCAGAATCCCCTTTTCAATTCATCAACCATTATCTCTGGAAAAAACAATTTCTTTTCAACATTTTACTATTTCCGTATTTCTTTATTTCATGCACCTGTTTCTTACTGCTTCTCCTCCCCCTCTTTTCCCCATAACTTTGTAGTGTTCTTTGTGTTAATTGTCTATTTAAAATGTCTTCTCCTTGAATCAACTCCTCCTCCTCCTCTGAAGCTCGTTCTTCTTGTTCTTCAATCGCCATTTCCATTTTTTCTAACACAGAGCAAAGTGATTCGCCTCTTTCTTGTAGTAATTTTCTCATATTTTTAAGTTCCATTTTTAATTCCCGAAGAGATATCATCATTACACACTCTTATATTTTATGATCATTAAAGTCCACAAAAAAAAAAAAAGAACACTTTTACTTTCCTTCTTTCTTCTTTCAATTTTCTAAAGTTCTCAGTTATTCCAGCCCAGGGTCTATACCAAAAACATCAATCAATCCCACAGTTAGTCTTTCCTTGCTTTTTTCTTTATTCTGGTTCTGCTTTCACTTTCTAAGATTCTTACTTTGTTTCAATATTTCTTTGTTATATCCACACAAGTTCATTCAGAAACAGGATGCTTTCCCGTTTGTTTGAGCTCAAGTTTTTGTCAAAAGGTGGCACTCTCCAGTATACAAAGTCTTCACCTTTTCCCCCTATTTTTTTATTTAGGGTTTTTCGAACCTCAATATTCCAGCGCAGTCCAGTCTCCAATTTGTAAACTTTATTATTATTATTATTTTACAATCTTAAGTCCAGCTTTATTTTATGCCCGTTTATTCCCAAAATATTTTAGTCCAATTTAGTTAAATCTTTAGTTCCAGCTTCTTCCTTTCCCGGTTCAAAGCCCCGCCTAGCTGTCAAATATATACATACATACATACATACATACATACATACATACATA
>NW_020717433.1:0-32538 GCF_900518725.1 Notechis scutatus | reverse complement strand
ATTCTATTCTATTCTATTCTATTCTATTCTATTCTATTCTATTCTATTCTATTCTATTCTATTCTATTCTATTCTATTCTATTCCATTCCATTCCATTCCATTCCATTCCATTCCATTCTATTCTATTCTAAATTTTGGAGCCCAAAATTTATGTTGCTAAATGAGAAATTTGTTAAGTGAGCTTTGTCCCATTTTTCAACTTTTCTTGCCACATTTGTTGAGTGCATCACTGCTAGTAACATGGTTGTTAAGCGAATCTGGCTTCCCCATTGACTTTGCTTGACAGAAGATTGCAAAAAATGATCACATGATCCGGAGGCACTACAAAATACGTATGTCAAAATATGAACCAGTTGTCAAGCCTCCGAATGTAAATCACATGATTTTGGGGATGCTGCAATGATCATAAGTGTGAAAAAAGGTCATAAGTCACTTTTTCAGTGCTGTTGTGACTTCAAAGAGTCACTAAATGAACTGCTATAAGTCAAGGACTACCTGTATTGGGTTTAATTTTTATTCCGAGACATTATTGAAGTTGATAAAGATCCCATTATCATGTGACAGACATCCTAAGTTTCTTTCCATAAAAGTAACCCCTAAATTTAAACATTTTGTTGAAAAATGGAATGAACAGAGGTAGCATTTACAAATATATATTAATCCTGAAGGATTGTTCAGGAGAAGAAAAACATATTATTATTATTTTATTACACAGTCAGATGTTCAGACTAGATCTGGCAGTTTTATTGAGTCCTTCTCAAGGACTTGGGCTAGGCAGATGGGCTTGTTTGATGGTGCAAAAGAGATCAGTGCAGTATGTAAGCTGTTCTGAGTCAAGCTGCTTTTGCAATTGACCAATGAGCATGTTGTCAATGCAGATGGTGTTCAGGAGGTGCTGCAGTTTTTCTTTTATTATTATTTAAACTAATTTTAAAAAGTAAAATAATTGAACAGTGCCTCATGGAAGGACAATGAACAGGATAGCCATTCAGAGTCACCTTGCGTCCCAAGATGGATATCAAATAAATTTAATAAATTAAAAATAAAAATAAAAAAATTACAGAAAACTGTGGTTCCTGAAAAATACTTCTTGAAATTTTAGGAAGAGCACTGTACTCCAACAGAAGTATACAATTAACTTTGAATGGTGAATTAAGTTTAAAATTAGAATATGCTTGTAAGATTTTTGAACCAACTAATATTAGGTTTTTGTTTTGTTTTTTTTCTCTATGGGTTCAAAGAAATTCTTGTTGAAGTGATTCCAGGCTTCCTAGCTTTTGAAAAAAATCTCTATTTCTTTTCTAACTTACGAAAAAATTGGCAAGCTTCTCGCGATGACTGTTTAACAAGGCATACTGCAGATTTGGTTACTTGTAAACTGGGTGAAGAACAAGTGAGTACAGCTATATATGTCATCATTTTCCTAAAATGGGTGTTTTATGAAAAAGACTCAATTACTTTTCCAAAGTGAAAATAACTTGCCTGGGGTTAGAAATGGGTGCAACTAGGAAGCTGCCTGGATTCCTAACACAAGAGAAGGAGAGCAAGTGAGAGTAAGAGAGGCAGAAATAGATGCTGAATGTTTCTGGGGCAGCTTCTCTGTGTTGGCAGGCAAAGAGATAAGGGCAAGAGAGAAAGTGGGCAGGGGGCATCCTTGATCAGGCCTGGTTAGGAGCCAAGAGGAAAAAAAGACAGGGAATTTGCTGGGAAGCAGAAACGAGAGACAAACTGCTTGAATTAGAGGAAATTTTCTTTGAAAGGATGGATGAGCAGAACCAGCTCCTTCCTCCCGGGGTACACAGAAAAGGGGAAGCTGCTCTGCATACTGTGCAGAACCAAAGAAAATATGGGTGGGAGGGAAGGAGGGAGGAGAAAGGGAGAGAAAGGGAGAAGAAAGGAGAGAGGGAAGGAGTTTGTATCTTATCTTATCCATCCATCCATCCATCCATCCATCCATCCATCCATCCATCCATCTCTAATTTTCCCTCCTCAAGGGCTTTATAAATGAAATGGCAGCTAAAAATAAAAAAGACTATTGGATGGGACTCGTAAAGAATTCCAGTGTTTCTGGTGGAGTAACATGGGTTAATGGAGAGATACCAAAAGAAAGGTAAGTTTTCAAACAAATTCTAAGTTGTGCATCAGGATTTCATGCCTGCCACCCTCCCCCCAAGACTTGCCTCAGTCGTGGCAGACCAGTTGTTCGATTTACACATGATGATAAGCGAGTGGTAAAGTGCAGCTCAGCTTGAGGGATATCCCCAAACCAAGCAACAGGAATTTACATACGGGGAGAACTGCTAACTATGATGGTCAGGGTCATCGGCAAAGGCAAAGTGTAGTCTCAAGTGAACAGCCACAGATGGTCACACAAAGGCAGGAAGGCCGACAAACCACATCAGTCAACAGAGTCGGAGGCACCCAAGGGCCATTTCAGAATCAGGGCAGTTGAGGAAGAGAATCCAAGTTTGTTTTTGTTATTTTTATGCCACCTGTATTACTTTTATAAATAACTCAATACATTTTTTATTTTTTGTTTCTTTAAATACATCTTTGGGTGAACAGTGTGGTTCCAGGTCTTTTAACATTTTAAAACAAACATGACCATAATTGCATATTGCTGCTATTAACTTTCTTATCTGATTTAATATTATTACATATTACCAATTTTATCATTTAATATTCTCATATGTTACTTTATTCTTGTAGCAGTCATATTTGCAAAAATTATCAAATTATATCATTCAATTAATCATTCATAAATTCATCTTAGTTTATATTATCCAGTATTTATCCCCTTTTTAATGTTAATTGTGCCATCATTATATTTTTAAAACAAAATCCCTTTCTAGTCTCATTAAATTACACAAATCATAATTTACATCTTATTTTAATTTAACAAATTATATATTCTAATTCTATTACCATATTATGTGTATATTCCATAAATAATTATAAATCTTAAATAATAATCATATTAATAAAATCATTTTCATATTTATGCCAATTATATTTAGCCCTTATTTTTATTCTAATTGATATTTTATATATCTTTAATAATTCTATAATAAAATATTAATTTCAGATTTATCAAAGTTGATAATTATATATCTTAACTGATAAAACACCCATTCATGTGGAATCCTTATCCTTCTTCAACCATCGTCTCTTACTTTCCTTACTACAGTATATTAATTATTCTCTTCCTAGCTTCCTAGCCTTCCATTTTCTATCATTTTGCTCATTCCTTCCCTGTTGCTTTACCCTGAGAATATTCTCCCCTTGATTTATTACATCAATCATTAACATTTTAAATTTGATTTTTTTATCCATTTGCTTTATTTGTTGCTCCCTTTGCTCTGTTTTGCTGGTTTCTCTTTTATTTAACTCCTCCTGCTGCTTCATTCCTTGTCCTTCTGTAGTTTGCATCACTATTTCCAAATTTTCTGCCATGTTCTGTATTTTATCCAATAAGTTCAAACTTCTGTTCATCATTTCTTTTATAACTTGAAGTTTGAACACTATTTCTTTGCATATTTCACTCATTTTTATTTTATTTGTTTTATTTTTGTGTCCAGTTATCCAATTGCCCCGCTGTCTTTATTTAAACCATCATATGTTTTCAATCTATAAATCCAATATCTTTAAGTCTTTACAGCCCAAATTTAATCAGTCTATTCCTTTTCAAAAATCCAGGGGTAGTATCTTCATATATTCCTCCACCATTTTAAGTTTAATGTTCCAACGCTCTGGGGTCTGGCTGTAATACAGTTCCTTTTATTTTCCTTAAATTCCTTTTTAAGTAGGTCACAAAGTTTAAGGGATCTGCAGGATTTTTTTTTTTTTTTTTTGACAGCAGATGGTGCTCTTATACCAGTTTTCACTTTCCAACTTTTTCCCCAGTTTCTTTAAACTTTCATCAAATTTGCCATTTTCAAATATTAACTAAATAATACCTATCCAACGCCAAATCCTGTGCAATCACCAATTCCAATTTTATATTCTTTTTTGTAAAAGATTTCCCTTTGAATTATTTCCCTTCCATTTAAATTTTAAAGTTTAAATTCTTTGCATTTTCCACATTTTTCTCTAACTTTAAAATCATTGCCAGTCCCGTTCTTTGTGAGATCTCTTTCCTGTTATTTTTTATCGGGGTTACCTTTTGTAGTTCAGAAGTATTTTCAGTCAGTTCACACAACCATTCACTAACTCTTTGCTCCAGCACAGTCTTAGGTTTTCAGGTTGCCTCCCATCTTCATGGCAGCCATTTTGACTGCCACTACAGCTCATCTTCAGAGGGGTTTTTCCTTGCCAGGGAAGAGGGATCTGTCAGGTGGTCCTCTTTCTTCACCACCCCTCCAGGGTAGTTCTAGTCCTAATTGGGACCCTCCGACAAGGAAAGCTCGAAGTGAAGTTGTGGACGATTGCAGAGCTTGCTCTGTTTGCGACGGAAGTACAGCCAGAAGTCACTTGTATAAATAACTCAAGGCAGCAGACATACCTAATACTGCTTCCTACTTTTCCCACAACAACGCTGTGAGATGGCCTGTGTTAGAAGAGAGTGACTGGCCCAAAATCACTCAACCAGCTTTCTTGCCTAAGACAGGATTAGAACTCACTATCTCCTGGTTTCTAAGCCAGCACCTTCACCACTCTAGCACACGGGCTCTTGCTGGAGACAAGGAAATCATTATGGGGCTGAAAGGGTTCGGATCCCTAGAAATTCAGGGAGTCTTCTGACAGAAACACAAATCAATCAGCCATGGCCCTAACCCAGGAAAATCTAGCCTTGGTCCAAAAGGACATGATTGGCTGGCCCTTTGCATCTACAAGCATTGTCCAGAAAGAACTGGGCTGTTTCCTGAGCTAAGCCTTTGCAAGGCTGATTTGATAAATAAATCCACCACTAACTGGATGCTGATACATCCCTGCCTGGGGGAAGATTGGTCCTAAAACCCAGTGATACAGTGGCCCTTATCCTGAAATGGTTTCCAGAGGCTGCAGCAGGCCACGTGCTTCCTGGGAACAGATCTTCTTCGGAGGGGTGCCCTCTGGTGCCCTCTGAGCTTGGTTGCTTCCTTGCAGGCATTTTGTTACCCAAATAAGGTAACACCATCAGTGCTGGCACTAGCCCCGATGATGTTAGCTAGTTGGGTAATGAAATGTCTTCAAGAAAAAAAAAATCAAGCTCAGAGGGCACCATTTCAACCCTGAGCTACAAAGATTCTTTTATCAGATCCACTCCCCACCCTCACAACACCCTGCTGTAAATATGCCAGTAACTAGTTTTCTATTCCATACGGACAAATCTAGACCTGGATCTAGATCTAGACCTACATCTCTACATTTATATCTCTAGATCCACTTCTCCAGATCTATTTCTATCTAGAACTAGTTATGTACTGCTTTTTTTCAGATTCTGGTATGGAAGTCAGCCTGATGGTGGAAGGAGAGAAGCCTGCGTTGTTACCATACCTCCCTGCTCACATAAGAGGTGTTGGCATGATGCTCCTTGTTCTCAGCTAAGATACTTTTGCTGTAAGTTGGCGCCAAAACGCATATGGATGCAGTAGCTAATTCAAGATGGTGGAATCTGATTAGAAGATCTCCCAACTGAGCTGCATTGGCGTCAATAAATGCACTGTGTCAACCAAATTTTGCTGGTTATTTTTCTCTGCCAGCTTCCTACTTGTCTTTATCATCTTGACAAAATATATCTTACACCACCTGAAAAAAATTATTGAGATTGACACATCCATAGCCAAGAACCCTATGCAATATTGGCTTCTTTCCCCCCTGTAATATATCATTCTTTATACCCTTTAGTGGCTGAAGTGGGGTCAAGATGTTACAAGGATAAAGAATTATAGACCAATTTCATTACTAAACAATGACTAAAACATTTTGCTGCAATTTTGGCAGAAAGATTAAAGAAGGATTTATTGGAATATTTTTTCAGTTTACTAAATTAGTGGTACGGAATGAAAACCCGGAATAAATAAACGAGGCTTGTGCAGCCGTTATTATTCAGGGTTCGCTGGAGAGATTCCCTCAGAGCATATAGAAACCTGAAGCTTTTAAACAACTACAGGTTCTGGGTATAGCCGACTCTGAGACAAATCATTTATTGTCACCCTTGACCCTTGTTTTCCCCCATCCCCTGGATGTATCATAATTCATATTCTCCATTGGGACACATCCATAGCCAAGAATCATCAATCATACTCTCCAGTTAGAATTTTGCATGGCAGAAACTTCAGTCGCCTGGAAACTATCTATGAAAACATTTATGGAATGCAGTTTCGGTTTTGCAAGTTGCTACATTACTCCCCCCTCCCTTTCTGTTGGCAACTCTAAAAGACCAGAGAAATATTTTATGAGTTGACAGTCACATCCTTTCCTGGATCAGCAAGCTCTGTTCACTGACACCCACACAGCACAGACAGCCTCCATCCTGATTACTTCCCTTGAAAGGTATCCAGAAGCTTCAATTGGTTCAAAATACACTGGCCCACATGGTTTTTAACAAGTCTAGATTTGCACATCTCTTGCAGGGGCTGTATTTTTTGCCAATTTGCTTCCTGGTCCAATTCAAGATGCTAATTGTCATCTTTAAAACCATACATGGCCTGGGACTGTTGTTTTTTTTTTAAAAAAAAAAACAAGTTTTATCCAATTTTTCCAAAACAACATTAAAAAAAAAGCTCTTTTCAATGTACAACATAATTCTGAGTCACCACTTTTACATGCAAATATGACAGTAATTATGTATTCATTTTTACATTCAACATTCTGTCTTGTCCATTTTAACTTAATTCTATTATTACTTCTCCATTTCAACCGGCTGGGAGCCAAGCACCAACTAACCTGTGCAAGTCAAGTAGACAGGTGCGCAGCCCCGCCTACTTACGGGATTACGTTACGTAAGACCCGACCAAGAGGGGAGGGGTGTTCTGTACAGTCATTACCATTCTTGTAGAACCGCACAGCGATTGGCCAAGACACACAGCGAGCTGATTGGCCGAGCGAGCCGCACTGATTGGCCCGCCGCGAATCTCCCGCGATTGGTGGAAACTAATTGCGGGAGATTCAAAGCGGTGCCATTGGCCGCAGCCGCCGCGGCAAAAGAATAAAAGCCGCCGTTTTTCCTTACGGACCCCGAGCCGATCTCGGGACCAATAAATGAGCTGAATTGAGTCACTGGCTCCGAGTCTTTTTCCTTGCACCGGACACGACACTGGCGACGAGGATGGGATCTCAAGACTAATCCCCATCGTACACGTGTCTGGTGAAACGAGACCAACGAGATGGCCAGCATCGCACCGCCCGCCCCTTTTAACCCGGCTACTGAGGATTGGGAATTGTACACCGACCGATTCCTGATGTTCCTCGAAAGTAGCAACCTAAAGGATGCAAACAGGCAGAAGAAAAGAGCTGTTTTCCTCACGCACTGCGGGCCCGCCGTATTCCAGATGGCGAAAGCTCTCGCGAAACCAGAGGACGTCAAGACAATGGACTGGGCCGACCTCGCGCCATTGCTCCAAAACCACTATGCCCCCGACGTGCCCACCCTCATCCAGCGGCACGACTTCTATCGGCGAGACCAGCGAGCGGGCGAGAGCATCGGAGATTTCGTGGCCGCCCTGCGGAATCTCAGAGGCATGTGTGGCTTTACGGACATGGACGAGGCTCTCCGAGACCGCGTCGTCCTGGGACTCCGAGACCCAGTCCTCCAGAGCCGGTTGATGGCAAAAGGCGACATCGCCCTCGCCGACGTCCTCGTAGACTCCACCGCAGCCGAGGCCACCCGGAAGTCAGCGGCCCGAATACGGAGATCTGACACCGGGGACCGAAGCACGACCGCCGAGGCAGGCACGGCAACCGAGACGCGCCCCGAAGCAAGCCGCTGAGAGACCACCACACACCATGGCGACCTCGACTCCGCCTCCGATGCCACCGACGGGGAAGAGGACGTGCATCGACTCCAGACGGACCGGGACCGGTGCGATTGATGGAGTCGTAAGTCGGGGCAACCGTGCGCCAGGTGCGGAGGCGACCACCCTCGAGCAGAGTGCCGATTCTTCGACGCAATATTCCGGCACTGTGATAAAAGAGGCCACATCGCCCGAGTCTGCCGACTCAAGAAGAACTACAGCCCCCGACGATGAGACGACAGCAACCGGAGACGAGATGGCACCCCCCCCAGGCCCAGAGACCGCAAAGCCGAGAGCCGATGGAGCCGGGACGGGCGGGGCCGACAAGACGGCGGGAACAGGCGGAGAGAGGAAACCCATCAGACGGTCGTCATCGGCCACTCCTCCAGCACAGACGCCCGGAAAGTATATGTGGAGGTGGGCATCGAGGGCGAGCCATGCAAGATGGAGGTGGACTCTGGGTCCTACCTCTCCATGGTTGCATGGCGGGAAATAAAGCGCCTGGTGCCCGCCATCCACCGGAAGGGGCTGGAAAGCCAGGGCCTGATCCTCAAGGACTACCAAGGGAATCGTATTCCGGTAGTCGGAACTGGCCAGTTCGAGGTGACTTTCAAGGGGTGAACAGCAAGGCTTCCCCTGACTATTGTGGACCGCGACCGCCCTAGCCTTTTGGGGCTGCAGTGGTTCGCGCCGCTCGGAATCGAGGTGACGGGAATCGACCACGTCCGGGAAGCCGACTGGGAAGAGCAGCTAGCGAGAGACTTCCAGGAAGTATTCGACAGCACCCTAGGCAAGTACCGAGGGCCCCCTATTTCATTCAGCCTAGACCCTAGCGTTCCCCCCATTTGCCTGAAACCACGGCGGGTACCATTCGCACTCCGGCCAAAAATCGACGAGCAAATAGACAAGCTCATCAAACAAGGGGTCCTCGAGCCAGTCGACCATGCCCGGTGGGAGACCCCCATAGTCACTCCAGTCAAGCCTGATGGGTCAGTGAGAATTTGCGGGGACTATAAGGCCACCCTAAATTGCGCACTACAGCAAAGCGCCTACCCCGTCCCAGTAGTGCAGCGCCTCCTACACTCACTGGGGGGAGGCAAGGTCTTTGCGAAGCTCGACCTGGCACAAGCCTATCAGCAGCTGCCGGTCGACGCAGAAACGGCCGAAGCGCAAACCATAGTAACCCACCGGGGGGCTTTCCATTGTAAGAGGCTCCAGTTTGGGGTCAGCGTGGCCCCAGGAATATTCCAGAGCCTCATGGAGAGACTCCTGCAAGGAATCAAGGGGGTGGTGCCCTACTTCGACGATGTACTAGTGTCGGCAACCAACCAGAAAGAGCTAGAGGGGCGCCTGAGGGAAGTCCTAACCAAATTCAAAAATGCGGGGCTGAAGGTTAAGAAAGAGAAATGCCAATTACACACCGAGAGAGTCGAGTTCCTGGGGTACCTCCTAGATCGGCACGGAATTCACCCAACCGAGGAAAAAATCAGAGCGATCAAGGAAGCCCCCAGACCGAAGAATAAAACGGAACTACAGGCATTTCTAGGACTACTTAACTTTTACAATGTTTTCCTGCCCCAGAAGGCGACCGCGGCAGAGCCTTTGCATAGGCTCCTGGACAAGGCGGCTCCATGGACTTGGGGGAAACGCGAGGAAGCCGCCTTCAACAAAACCAAGGACCAACTCACCTCAGATGCCGTCCTCATCCAATACAACGAGACCCTACCGCTAGCTGTCACATGCGACGCATCACCTTTTGGCGTTGGCGCCGTCCTCAGCCACACTCTCCCGACGGAAAGGAAGCACCCATCGCCTTCTTCTCACGAACCCTCACCAAACCGGAAAGGAACTACAGTCAGCTGGACAAAGAGGCCCTGGCCATCGTTGCCGCTGTCAAAAGGTTCCACGAATACATCTACGGCCGAGCCTTCACCATCATCACTGACCACAAGCCGCTGCTGGGGATCCTGGCAGGGAACAGGGCCACCCCGAACATTCTATCCCCGAGAATGACAAGGTGGTCCAAATTCCTTGCCACTTACAGCTACCGGCTCATACACCGACCCGGTAAGACAATCTCCCACGCAGACGCCCTGAGCCGCACGCCGCTACCAGACTTCGACACTGATCCAGCACCCACGACGACCACCCTCAGCATAGAGGCTCTGCCCGATCTACCCATAACCGCATCAGACATTGCCCGCGAAACTAATAAAGACAAACGTCTGGCGCGGGTATTGCATTGGGTAGAGAAGGGGTGGCCCGAAAAAGACGATGACGAGACCTTCAGGACATTCCGGAACCGACAAACGGAACTGTCATTGCAAAAAGGGTGTTTACTTTGGGGGGACCAGGTTGTTATTCTGGAAAAATTACAGGGAAAAGTCTTGGAATTGTTGCATGAGGGGCACCCGGGCATCGTTAGGACAAAGGCCTTGTCCAGAAGTTATGCCTGGTGGCCAGGGATGGACAAACAAATCGAGGCCTGGGTGGCAGCGTGCAACAGATGCCAGGAGACCAGACCCAGCCCTCCCGCCGCCCAAATCCTGGAATGGGAAACCCCTAGGGGACCATGGTCCAGGATCCACATAGATTTTGCCGGGCCCACTAAAGGACACACCTTCCTCATCACGGTAGACGCTTACTCCAACTGGTTGGAGGTAAGCAACATGAGAACTACCACCATGGAGGCCGTCACCAAAGAACTCAGCAAACTATTTGCAACCCACGGCCTCCCAGATGTCCTCGTATCCAATAACGGGCCTCAATTTACCTCGCTGGAATTCGAAAAATTCCTAGCGGAGCGGGGGATATGACACGCATTGACAGCACCGGCACATCCGGCGGCGAATGGGAGGGCGGAACGGATGGTTCAATTTACAAAAAAAACCATCCAGAAAATAGAAAACGGGGAAATCCAAGAAAAAATAAACAAAATGCTCTTTATACAACACATAACCCCAAATACGACAACCAATAAAAGCCCGGCAGAACTATTGATGGGGAGGAAATTAAGATCCCCACTCGACAGACTGCACCCCACATACAATCCGGAAAAACCCCCAAACTCCTCAAGCAGAGACCGAACCTTTAAAGCAGGCGACGCGGTATACACGAAAAACCTCACCGGAGACCCACTCTGGGTACCAGCAACCATAACCCAAGTGACAGGCCCCCGCTCGTACCGCCTACAGACAACCGACGGATGAGCATGGAAACGACACATCGACCAACTAAGGTCTAGAATAGCCACGGGAAATACAACCGACATGCAAGCAGAAACAGACACAGAAGGGAACCCCCCAACACAAACCAAGAGGGGAGGGAAGGCCCAAAGAACCAAACACCACTAGAAAGAAACCAGGAATACTCACCGGCAAGCAGCCAACTCGACACCTCACCAGGGAGAAGCAGCCAGGCCAGCTCAACCAGCCCGGGTAGACCGGGAGGGAGCTGCGACGAAAGGCCCGGCTCAGAATTCCAGACAGTTCCATCAACAGGACGAGGAGCAACACAGAACCCGACCGAACCGGCCGGGAGCCAAGCACCAACTAACCTGCGCAAGTCAAGTAGACAGGTGCGCAGCCCCGCCTACTTACGGGACTATGTTACGTAAGACCCGACCAAGAGGGGAGGGGTGTTCTGTACGGTCATTACTATTCTTGTAGAACCGCACAGCGATTGGCCAAGATGCACGGCGAGCTGATTGGCTGAGCGAGCCGCACTGATTGGCCCGCCGCAAATCTCCCGCGATTGGTGGAAACTAATCACGGGAGATTCAAAGTGGTGCCATTGGCCGCATCCGCCGCGGCAAAAGAATAAAAGCCGCCGTTTTTCCTTACGGACCCCGAGCCGATCTCGGGACCAATAAATGTGCTGAATTGAGTCACTGGCTCCGAGTCTTTTTCCTTGCACCAGACACGACACTAAGCATCTTCTCAATTCATTTCAATTTATTTCAAATATATTTCTTAACCCTTAACATTTCTTTTAAGCGTGGCCTTTTCCAAAGTACTCTTTTCTCATTTTACCTCTCAACTTTTATATAAGAAAAGGAACAGACAAGTTAATCCTATTCATTAATATTACTCTCATTCTAAACATCTTCTCAATTCATTTCAATTTATTTCAAATGTATTTCTTAAGCCTTAACATTTCTTTTAAGTGTTGCCTTTTCCAAAGTACTCTTTTCTCATTTAAATAACTAATAGTTTCCATATCTTCATACTTATTCCCTTTTAATTCTTTTTTATCTTGTCAAATTTGCAATTCCATCACATATTCTTTTCATAAAGTCTAGATTAATACAAGTTTTTCACATAAAACAAAACATAAATTTTCCCTCCCCTTTTACTAGTTTGGGGGTGTCACCTCAGTGGTTTAAGTATGCCTTAATTCCCTCTTCTGTAATTCCCAGTTAAACATCTATTTTACTTAGTTATAGTAATAATCAATCCCTAGAAAAATAAACTACTTTACATTGTACTTTTCAGTCAGATTCCGCAATGTATTTTCTCCCTTTACTTCCACAAAATTTTAGTTATGGTATCAAAAAAATAAAATAAAAAAAATAAAAAAGAAAGAAACAATTAATCCATTTTGCTTGGTCACTGATATTAATCTCATTTTTAAACCTCACCATTCATTTCAATAATTTCAGTATATATAATAAACATTAACCTTTCTTGTAACAATAAAAATAAGAAAATGCATTCATCTTCTAAAAAGATATCAGTGCTCCCCCCTCCTGTCAATAGACTATATTCTATAATTTGTAATTGCAAAGTACATTATTATTACCCCTCATATCAATGCGGAATCCCCTTTCTTAATTCATTAACTATTGTCCCAATGTATTCTAGGTAAAGAAAATTTTTCCTTTATTTTACAATTCCCATATTTCTTTCTTTCCTGTTCCTGTTCCTCATTACCTCTCTTCCCTTTTGTTTTTCCAAATATTTTCTCCCTCTGATTTATATCCCTCTCTCTCTATATATTTTCCTTCCCCCTTTTACTTTTCTGCTGTTTCTTTCTGTCTTTCCAATTTTTATAAATATTCCCCATTTTAGTTACTTTTTAAAATCTCCCATTTTTAACCCCCCCCTTCTTTTTCCTCTTCTTTGTGGTGTTCTTTGTGTTGATTGTCTATTTAAGATGGCTTCTTCTTGAACTAACTCCTCCTTTTCTGAGGTTTCTTCATATTCTTCAATTGCCATTTCCATAGCTTTTAACTCAGAGGCAAGTGATTCACCTCTTGCATGTAGTAGTTCTTTCAAATTTTTAAGTTCCGTTTTTAGGTCCCACAGAGATATCATTGTTACTCTTATATCTTATAGTCATTAAAATCCACCAATCACCAATCTTTTTCTTTTTTCTTCTTCAAACTTTCTGGATTAACAACCATTCCTGAACTGGGCTTATAGCAAAATCACCAATCAGTCCAACAATCCATAATTTTTCTTTTGTTCTAATTCGATTTTCACTTTTTAGGGTACTTGTTATATTGTTTCAATATTTCCTTTTCATTGTATCAGATCCAATTCATAGAGAAATAGGAACTTTCCCTTTTTCAGCTTAAATATTTGTCCACCAGATGGCAGTCTCCGTTATACAATGTCTTCACCCGCCCCCCAGTTTTATTGATTTATGTGGATGACCTGAATCTTTAAGGAAAAATCAGAACTCCAAATCCCATCACTGACAAACACGTGTTGGTGGCACAGATATTGCAATAGAGTTTTGCCTAGAGCAGCGATGGAGAACCTTTTTGGTACCAAGTGCCCAAACCGGAATGTGAGTGCATGCACGTGCACTGGAGCACCAGAAACCCGAAGACCAGCTGGCCGGCTCACACATGCCTGTTTTTGGGACATTTTTTGCCATTTTTCAGGCCATTTGGGGGCCATTTCTAGGCCATTTTCAAGTCATTTTTGGTCCAAAAAACAACCTGAAAACAGCCATAAATGGTCCAAAAACAGCCTGAAAATGGCCTGAAAGCAGCCCAAAAATGGCCTGAAAAATGGCCTGTTTTTTGGCTGTTTTTCGAGCCATTTTCTAGCACTCTGGCACCCGTGAAGTCTACCTGGCCAGCACATGTTAGCAGCCAAAAACCAGAAGAGCAGCTGGCGATGGCGTGCATGCCCACCTCTGGCATGTGTGCCATAGATTCGCCATCACAGGCCTAGAGCAATGTGCTTCAGTAGCAACAAGGCAGGCTAAACTCATGACCGGTAGCAGAATTGAGATGCCAAATGGTCAAAGAACCCATCAGGAGCTCTCAAGATGAAGCCTACAAGTATCTAGGAATTTTACTTTTCTGGATAACATCACGTATGGACAAGTTAATAATCTGATTAGTGAAGAATACATCTGAAGACTGAGAATAACTGGGCCAACCTGTGATCCAATAGATTGCTGGAAATATTATCCGGACACAAACTGAACTGGACAATTTGAACCAAAAGAAAAAAAGAAAAGAAAACTGGCAATTATTCACAGGGAAGGACGGAAGACCTGATGAAAACTCTTTAATTTCACAGCAAGTGGTCATCGAGAAGGACTCCAAGGTCCCTCTCACAGTTGCTGTTTTTGAGCCAGGTCTCCCCTAATCTGTACTTATACCTTTGGTTTTTCCTGCCTAAATGGAAAGCTTTGCTTTTCTCCACGTTGAAATTCATTTTGTTGGATAGGGCCCATTGTTCAAGTCTGTCGAGATCTTTTTGGATCCTGAGTTTGTCTTGGGGAGTGGGCTATTCCTGCCAGTTTAGTATGATCTGAAAATTTGATGAGTTTCTCTTCTACTTCCTCATCTAAGTCATTAATGAAGATATTGAAGAGTACTGGGCCTAAGACGGAGGAGCCTTGTGGTACCCCACTACTTACTTCTTTCCAGGCGGATGTAGTACCATGATGACTACTCATTGAGTATGGTTTGCCAGCCAGCTACCAATCCATCTTAATGGACCTACTGTTTCCTTGACTTTTTTCTTGTTATGAATATGTTGAAAGAAACTTTTTCATTATTATTATCTTTGACTTTTGCAGCACGCTGTTGGTAAAGAGCTATATATAGTTATGGTTATGGTTGGTAAAGCTATAGACACAATTTACATAGATTTCTGCAAAGCCTTTGATTCAGTAGCACATGACAAACTACTGTTAAAACTGAACTCTTACAGCATTTCCAGATCCCTTCATAAGTGGATTACTGTGTTCCTGTCAAACAGGCAACAAATAGTAAAAATAGGGAGCACTATATCAAACCCTGCTCCAGTTAACAACGGTGTCCCCCAAGGCAGTGTTCTAGGACCCATACTCTTTATACTCTATATAAATGACCTTTGCAATCACCTTATAAGCAACTGCATTCTCTTCGCAGATGATGTAAAACTATTCAACACCACCGACAATGCTACTGTCCTTCAAAGTGACCTTGATTATGTGTCTGAATGGTCAAACGATTGGCAACTCCAAATCTTGACTAACAAATGCTATGTCCTACACATTGGTAAAAAATATCAGTACACCAAATACTAATTAGGCAGATACGATCTTGTTGATGATCCTTGTTAGGGATACACCCTAGCAGAATGTGCACGGCAGTCAGGCAGGCAGGCAAATATGTGAGATAAACGTTTTTGTAGCTTACACTCAGCAAAACAGATACACTGTGCTAGTTAAATAGTTTATTCCAGTAAGAGTTTTAGCATAGTCAAACAGTCCATATATCATTCACTAGTTCAGTCCGTTCAGGGATTATTCAGTTGCAAAGTCCAGTGTCGAAAAAGAGGTTAGTAAACTTACAAATATCAGTCCAGTAATATATCTCCTCACAGTAGAGATATAAAGAAGTCAAACCTCCTTTCTTCCTTTGACGTTCAAAAACTCAGCAGCAGGGAACACGCAGTTAGCAAATCATCAATCCAGCATAGTCAGCAATACAGCAAGTTCTCTTGCCCCCTCTTATGGCGGTTTTACAACCGCACCCAAAATTACATGCTTTGCAGTTTAAAGTGACACACACTTAAACTTACTATCATAGTATATATATATTATTTTACCCAAACTACGTTAGGTAACCTTGTTATTCCTAACAATCCTCACACTGTCAAGGACATTGGAGTACTCATATCAAATGACCTAAGCACCAGAGCTCACTGTAACAGCATTGCCAAAAAGGCATTAAGAGTTATAAATCTAATCTTACGAAGTTTCTCCTCCGGAAAGATTGAATTGCTAACTAGAGCATACAAAACTTTTGCTAGACCAATACTCAAATTCCATCAATCTGGAATCCGCACTGCATATCAGACATTAATACAATCGAGTGAGTCCAGAAATATTTCATGAGAAGAGTACTACACTCCTCTGCTCGCAACAGAATACCCTATATCAGTGGTCACCAACCAGTGGGCTGGGGACCACTGTTGGTCCACGAGAAAATGTTGGTGGTCCACAGAGAAATGTCACCCCCAAAGCAGTGCTTCTTTCCGCTTCTTTCTTCTTCTGCTTTTGGCTGCACGTAAGGAAAGCAGCAAAAGTCTTTCTTTCTCTCCCCCAAACTCCACCAGAAATGGGTCTTTGGGACCCTGCAAGGCTTTTTTATACAGACATTTGCAGATGATCTGGTCTTTATATTGGAAGAACAATTGGAAACAGCATCTAAACTGATAGAAAAGATTGAAGAATATGGACAGGCAGCAGGATTAAAAAATAAATAAAGATAAAACTAAGATTTTAGTCAAGAATATGATGGAAAAACAAAAGAAAGAACTGACAGATAGATTGCACATCCAGATCACAAACAAAGTGAAATATTTGGGAATATAGCTGACAGCAAGATGTGGAACACTAAAGGAAAACAATTATTATAAACTAAAACAGCAGATTGTGACAGACCTGGAAAAATCTACAATTATCTCTAATAGGGAGAATATCTACAATCAAAATGAATATACTACCAAGAATATTGTATTTGTTTCAGACGATTCCAATTAAATTAGGGAAAGAATACTTTGAGGACTTAAACAAAATAATGTTGAAATATGTATGGCAGGGAAAGAAGACAAGAATTAAACTTAAACTGTTATAGGATGCTAGAATGAGAGGAGGTTTTGGACTACCCAATTGGGAATTATATTACCAGGCAGTAACACTGATGTGGATAAAAGAATGGATTGTTTTGAGAAATATTAGATTGTTAACACTGCTCATGATTTACAATTGGGGTGGCATGCATTTTTATGATATAAGGAAAGCAAAGTACATGGGTATTTTAGGAGACATTACATTCGAAATGCTTTATTGTCAACATGGGAGAAAATAAGGAAACAACATTATATGAAAGTACCAGTCTGGTTATCAACAATAGAGGCATTTGTGTATCCAATTGTTTTTAAAATGGAACACATAGTTAAATATAGTGAAATTTTAAATGAAAAGGGTGAACTCAAAACAAAGCAAGAATTAGATGAACAAGGGATAAATATGAATTGGTATTCATATGTGAAAATATATTCCAGATATGATAAAGATAGTAAGATAGAATGGTTTTATAAAGAACTTACTGAATTAGATAAAATCTTAACAGATGCTGAGGAGAGTGTCAGGTTACCAAGTGATGAAATCCCTTTAAAAAGAAAAGAACAAAGTCCATCTTCCAAGACAGTTTCTTTTATTTAGGAAAGCATCAAATTGGCAAAGTCTATGGTAATTCCAGATCTGACACAAACTGGAATTACCCCCACCAATACTAGAAACAACCTCCAAAAGTCACATTCTCCAATAGAAGTAAGTCAACGTTGCTTGAGGTCATAAATCTCCACCTCAAGGGGCCTAAGCATGGACAGCTCGTTTTCCCATGGGAAGAAGAATCACCTAGCCTAAACAACTCTCTCTATCTCCACTCCTCTCCCCTTAGGAATGTGGCAAGCCTGAAACTCTTCCCCTATGACTGCCAAAGAGAAAGAAAAAGAATATATACTAAGCCTAACTAAAATGGCTACACATATGTTAATTTTGGGCTTGACATGCTGCCCTCCCTCATTTGAAAAGAAACCCCTGCAATGACATAAAATACACAAAGATTGAAATTAGGTTAAACACAATCGTACAATGCGCATTTTAACCTCCTCTGCCACCCACACAGTCTTGGGTCTGATAAGGCACTGCAAACTGCTGGTGTCAATGATAATGTCTATGGGCCCTTCTACTCCTGTGCGAGTAACAGTCAATGTCCCTTCAATTTTAAAAGGTAGAGTGGCTCCACTTATTATTGGGTCATCTTCTTCACTGTCTGCATCTTGCATGATGGGTACTCCTGCTGCCAGAGTTCCCTCCCCTGTTGCTTGTTGTGTGGCTTGGCACACAAATTTGGTTTTTTCAGGAGGTTTTCTCATTGCCTTTTTCCATTTAGGGGGAGCGGGTGCTCTCCCTTGAGGTACTGGTACTGGTGCTAAGCATTCCGATGCTTGATGCCCTTGCTGCCCACAATGGAAACATTTCATGGAGGTTGGGGGGCCTGCTGTTTAACGTCCTTCCCCTTGGCGTGAAACTGAGCATCATGTGAATTGTCTTTTGGGTTGTCTCTCAGCATTGCTCTTCTGGTGCTGTCTGAGCATGTTGTCCATTGTTATGGCTATCCTGTATCACTCATAGATTCTATCCTCAGGCAGCCCACAGTGCAGGCAGATTTTTAACAACTCTTCATCCAGGCTTTCTTGGAAATAGTGCACAAGTATTCTTTGAGACCAATGCCTGAGATTAGTGGCCAGGCATCTGAACTCAAGCACCAATTCCTTGGCGGGTCTACCCTTCTGCCTGATGCTATTTATTTCAGCTTCTGCTTCTTGTGCTCAGGAAGAATCCTCAAAATGTTATTGGAACTCTCTTAGGAAGTCATCCACATTGTTTAGTTCAGGAGCGCCTTCAGCATTGAGCTGGGTGAACCATTCAGATGCCTCCTCCAAATTGTCTCCAAGGAATTGGACTAGTTCTGCCTCATCATGGAATTCATTTCCATGTCTGTCAATGTAAGACCATGCTCTATTCAGGAAAAAGGCAAGTTTACTTGCAGTCCCATCAAACATGGTTTTAAAAGTTGTTGGGGCATTTGCACGCAGAGCTGGTTGCAGCGGGGGAGGTGGGAGGGAAGATGGGGCTGCAGCTTAGGCTGGCCTCATTTGAGCTTGTTCTTGAACCCATCCCTCTGCCTGGGTAAAATGCCCACCCCAGAGGGATTTGGTCACCTGGAGGTAGATAAGGTATGGTGGGAGGGCTTGTTCATTGATGGATTCTTTGTGGACTCCCCATTCTACTCACCCCTCTCCATTCCACTTCAGGGGTGAACGGTATAATGGTGGAAGATCTCCCACAGCGGTAGATCGCCCTGGGAAGAGAATATTCTCCCAACAACTGGGTTAAACCGAAAGTTGACGGGCTGGAATCTCATGTTTCACGATCTCTCCGGGTGGGAATTTGCCTCCTTTGCTGGCCTCTGCCTTCATGTCAGATGACAAACTGTTCCAGCTGGTCAGGTAGATCCTTGAAGGTTTGGCTGCACACTGCCGTTTGGTACTGCCATTCAGCCAGCTCATTGTGATCTCCTATAGGTCCTATAGGTCCCATTGCTGCTCTCCATTCTAAGATTGTGGCTCGAGACCCGCTGGCTGCAGTTAACGGCCAATCAATGAGCGGGTCAGGAAAGGTTGCTTGGCCAAGCAGGTCTCTTTCCATCTGTTGGATACTTGTGCTTCCAGACCATTCACTCAGGAATTTTGGGCGGGCCCCTAGCTGGCGCGCAATATCCTCCACGACCACCGTTACTCTGATGGTCTCCTGGGGAATTCGTTGGGAGGCCTGCTGCTTCACCGACAATTTAACACAAGGCCCCCCACAGAGTTTGCACTCACGTTCTCTTGCCCCTGGAAGCTAAAAGATATTGGACTAAAATACACACATGGCTTGAAAAAATGCAAACAGCATATAGAGAGACATTTTTACTGGGAATTTTTACTGGGAATCTTACCTGAAGGTTACAATAGAGAATTGACATACTTGATTATTAATGTTTTAACTGCAGCTAGAATTGTATTTGCTCAAAATTGGAAAAATGAGAAAATTCCAATGGAGGAGGAAGTGATTAAGAAAATAATGGAATGTGCAGAATGAGTAGATTAACATTAGCAATTAGACAGCAAGAAGAAAAGATATAGGATTTATTCTATCAATGATAAGATAGAAAAGTAGGAAATCGAAGTATAATACAATAGCAATGATCCGTTGCAACTGATTATCTTGGAATAAATTATAACACGAATAAAAATTAGTAACAATTGAGATTTGCTCTAAAGGATGATATGGATTTGAAATTAAAGTCTAATGATGGTATAATAATATATGACATGAAAGTTAATTAATGCAATAAGAATGTAAATCTAAGAGGAAAAGACTATAGATATTGTGCACAAGATATATGTACCAACCAACACACTGAAAGAAGGTTTTATTTGTTGTTTTATGTTTGATGTTAAAAATAAAAAACTTTACAAAAATTAATTTTGAATTATTTACTTTATATGATTACAATCTTAAAACCAGGCCTACAGATGGAAAGATATAGGCAGAAAAGCTAAAATATTTGCAAGCTGCTCCCTGATCCCCACACATATACTAGCTAAACAACAAGTTTCACAGAACACAGTAGGAATAAATTGACACAGACTACAGGTAGTCCTTGACTTGCAACCATTCATTTAGTGACCATTCAAAGTTAGAACAACACTGAAAAAATTGACTTATGACCATCTTTCACACTTATGTCCATTGCAACATCCCCACGGTCATGTGATCAAAATTCAGACACTTGGAAACTGGCAAGTATTTATGACAGTTGCAATGTTCCGGGGTCGTGTGATCACCTTCTGTGATCTTTTTGGCAAAAAGTCAATGAGGAAGCCAGATTCACCTAACATTTGTGTTACTAACTTAACTGCAGTGATTCACTTAACAATTATAGTCATAAAATGGAGCAAAACTCAGTTATCAACTGTCTTGCTTAGCAACAGAAGCTTTGGACTCAGTTGTGGTATAAGTCAAGGACTACCTCTACAGTAGGAATCTATTACACCCATTTCAGGTTAACAGGTAGTATAAAAAGACATTAAACTTTTCTTGCCATTGTGTCAGGGGTGGGATTTAAATTTTTTAACAACAGATTCTGTGGGTGTGGCTTGGTTGGTGGGCGTGGCTTGGTGGTCATGTGACAGGGTGGGCATGGCCAACTCGACATCACTCATGTCAAGGGGCGCTTCTTCTCACCTGGCTTCTCACAACAGTGAGGAAGCTGCAAAGGTCATAAGTGTGAAAAATGGTCATGTCACTTTTTCAGTGCCATTGTAACTTTGAATGGTCACTAAATGAACTGTTGTAAGTCAAGGATTACCAGTACCAAAATAGAAAAAGCTCCTTGCTTGCAAAAAGCTGCCCTAAATACCAATCATTAGATTAAAAATACCTGCAAGCTGGAGTTACAAATCAGGCAGGGTGCCAGAGCACATTGAAGAATTAAAAAAGTTAAAATGCAATGATAACTATCAGCAACCAACTCTTGCTCATAAAGTGAAACCCTTTAGCAGAGAGATCGTTTAAGCTCTCCAGAAAGAGCACACCCAGAAGCAATCTTTAGATCCATTTGCACCATTTAAAGATACCAGCTGGTTCACTCACCTCACAAGATGTTGTGGCTCCGATTCCCGAGCCTGTGCTGTCAGACGAAGAGGACTCGGAAGATGAGGAGGAGGAATTGGGAATGCCTTCCTCCCCAGGACCTTCCTCTCTGGCAATGCCTTCCTCTCTGATAATGCCTCAGGTTTCATCAGACAACCGAGAGGAACAGCCTGAGATTAAGCAGGAGGAAGGCATATCGGAGCAGCCCCTGACAGGGAGTCAAGAGGAAGAATGTTAGCTTGATCCTAAGTGTTGTAGGGAGAAACGTGAGCAGCAACGTAGGAGGCGTGGGAGGGTCAGAGAGTGAGCTGAGTCATTGAGCCACACCCCACAGGGGATAAAAGTGGGTGTGTTGTCGGCTGGAACTTTGTACGGGACAAAGTTTAATCTTGCTTCAGGTTTTCTTTGTGAATGATTTTTGTGGTCTGCCTTGTAATTTTCTGGGAGTAGCTTTTTACTTGTTATCAGTTCGGACTTGGCAGGCAGAGCATGTTGGAATGCCAAGGACATTATCAGTTCCAAAGAATTAACTCTGTGAAGTCCGAGCCTGTGTTTGTGTGAGTTTGTACTCTTTCATCTTTTGAGAAAGAAGAAAGGTGAAGCAGAACACAAGATATCCTAAGAAATCATCCAGATTTAAGGAAAGGTCACATGCCCCTCAGAAAGTCAGTAAAAGAAATTAGTGCCAAGGTTGCATCCTGCCTCTTGGAAGCACACCCCAAAAGGACAGTGCCAGATACCACTAAAGCAGTGAAGGAAGACCCCCCCTCCCCAAATAGAAAAAGAAACCAGGGGGCAGGAAAAAAATCAAACACAATACAAATAATTAAATCACAACAGTAGCTGTTGCTTGTTAAACCAATTATCAGAACAAATAGACACAGGAACTAGCCAGATTTCTCAACCCAGTTTCTTTTCAGGAACAGAGATTAATCTTTTTCCTTCCAAACAAAGCTGAACAGGGAAAATTATCCCATCCATAAACACAGGATTAAACGTCACCAAGGACAGAATAAAACTTCATCAAAAACCAATTTTAGACCAAAACTCAGAAAGGGTATGTAAACTCACATTTGAATGTCAATCTTTCTAGCTAGCCAAGAAGACTTGCTGAATTTCACTCATCTTGGTTCCTTGTCATTAAAAGCTTCTTTTTGGCAGCTCTGCTTCGTTATACAATTATTTCTTCAAAGTGCTAACTCCAACGGGAGTATTTCCTCCCAACAGCAGTGTAAGAATCTTAAAACAACCCTTCCCTTTTAAGAGAGTCAAGCTGTCAGGTTTCCAAGTGAAATGGCTACACATATGTCAATTTCAGGCTCCACAGAAGCAAAGTACATGCAAAGGAGAGAGAGAAAAAACTCCAGAGAAGTGGAGACAGGAAGTCTAGTCCTTCTTCCTAGCCAGGGGGAGGAGAACTTCTCCCAGCCAGCATGGCAATGGCCATGTGGCTTCTTCCCGGCCAGGGGGAGAAGGCAAACAGCGCAGTCATGGCCATGCAGCTTTTTCCTGGCCAGGGGGAAAAGGAAAACTTCTCCCAGCCAGCGCGGCCATGCAGCTACTCAGCCGGCATTCAGAGGCAAGTGGCAAGATCCGGTAAGCGCAGAAAGCACTGGGAACAGTGAGAAGCTCCAGGAAGGGGCAGGATTCAGGAAGCAGTGTTGGAGGCTGGGGATGGTGGAGGGGGGGGCAGTAGCTAGTTAGCTAGGTCGCGAGTGCCACGTGAACGGTCCCTAGGCTTGCCACGAAGCAAGCCAGGCAAGCCTGGGGACAGTGGGGAGGACAGCGCAGCAGTCTAGGCCAGCCCGGGAGTTGACTTGACTGGGGCCTGTGGCAGTGGCCTAGGCGGGCCAGGAGTCGACTTGACTGGGGCTTGCTTGCAGGATTACTCACCCAGGGAGATCATGGCCGCAGCAGAAGGCAGGCAGCAATGGTGGGCGAGATGAGGAGTGATTGGGCAGGGAGGGGTGGGCAGGGAGGGGCGGGGCCAGACAGTGGCTCGATTTGCCAGTTCTCCGAACTGCGCAGAATCATAACAACCAGTTCTATAGAACCAGTCTCAACCAGTAGAATCCCACCCCTGGGGGATTCAAGCCAGTTTAACTGCTGCCAGTCTTGAAATCTTCCTCCATAAATATGTTCCAGATTTCTTGACCCAACAGCCTATTTCCTGAAATTAAGCCAAGTGAGAAAGGATGGCAAAGAACGGCTCAGCCTTTCTTGGGCTCTTCTCAAGCTGCACGGTCTCCGTTACGCAGAGCTAATAGGTGGGGAAGGGAGGGGGATACATCGGCTGCTGATGGGTTTCCAGGGCCTGGTTTTGACTTATAAAGCCCTTTAGGATTGGGGGCCCAGCAGGACCCCATTGGCTGGCCATGACCAGTCAGACCAATCAGACCAAGTAGGATGGTCCTACCTAGTGGCCAGGTTCAACAGGTCTGGGGAACTAAAGTGAGACGGTGCTGCTCTTGGGGAACATTTCTGAATTGTTGGAGATGGAGCTGTTCAGGAGAGACTTCTGACTTCATGATGCCTCCGTTTTACGGCTTTTTCTTTTCTTTTTCTTTCTTTTTTCTTTTTCTTTTGGTGTAGTGATGCTTTTATTGTTCTTGTTGAGCCTCTCGTGTGGTTTCATGCATTAAAGAACCATGGTTGTTGTGAAACCTTCTGTTGTATTCTATGTAGGCCAAGGATATGTTTGAAGGCAGCAGAGTAGCGATGTGATCAATAAATAAATTAATCAAATAAGCCAAACCTCTTGAATGGCAAATCCTGGGGTGATGGTGGGTGGAGTTTAGGGGGGCTTTCAATGCTCCAATATGTAGTTGTACTTGTTTATTTATTTTAAAGAGTTATATGCCCGTCCATCACTCTCAGTGACTCTGGGCAGCTTACAAAGAATAAAGTTCATCCAGCACTGAACTAAATAGAATGAATACAGAAAAGAAAGGCTCTTTTTTCATTCTTTTGTATTTGCTAAATAAAAGTGTCTTTAATCTCCCAAAAGGTAGGATGGAGAAGGATGTTAATGTCAAAGCCCAGAGTTCTTTCCTGGCTGACAGGGGCAACTGTTTTTAAGACACAGCTTCACCAAACGACATTTTTTCTCACTGAGTTTATCAAATACAATGTTGTGCAACATGCAGCAAAGAATTAGGTCATCCATTTGTCAACAGGATCCTGCTTGCAAATGCCTCTTCCATACGTCAAACATTTCACATTGATCCAACATTTCATTGGGTTAGTACATGAATTCTGAATTACTGCACATCTACCTGAAGTGGCGAGGGGATATCCAGCCCCCCAATATCTGTAAAGAAGAAACAACTGTTGTCAGTCCTCCAGATAAAATGCCTATCATTTATAGACTTTGGAGTAAGAAATAAATGATCCGTCCATTCAATTTCTTCCCTCACTTCAATGGGAGTTTCTAATAACTCCAAATGTTGGTTTGTAGTTGATCTGGTAGAGAAACAGAGGTGAGGTTCACCAAAATGTTGGTGACATCTCCCCTTCCATCCTTTTGAACAGGCCATGGCAAAAGATTACATATTTCTAGGCAGCTGTTTTTAAAAAATGGACTGTGGCACCTCCCTGGTTTCTTCAGGAATTGAGGCTTGGGGAGAATTCTGGAATGGTTCTATTCTCCTCTTTGCTGGTGATTTTAGTTGGGGGTGATAGCGGGAGGAGTGGGTAGGGTACTCATTTGTAGGGCAATGTAGAGTTTAGTCCTTTCCTCATTATTATCTCCCTGCAAGAAAGCATTGGGGAAGGTCCTCCATCAGTTTGGGGCTCAGTGTCATCCCAATGTGTGATGGAATATATGCACCTGCAGTACTGGTGTGTGTGTATGTGGGGGTGGGAGTGGAGATTTGGCTATACAGAGTTTCCCCAGGAAGAGGCCCGTATTAAGAGGCTGAGTAGTCCTTGATGAAGAAGTGGGGATGAGGTTCAGGGTAGCTACAGCTTAGAATCTCAGATGAAATCTAGTGGGTTAGAAGGTTGTAGCTTTAGCTTGGCAAGATTCTGTCCATTGGGTGCAAACAGATAAAGAATTGAACTCTATCTATTGTGTCATCTCTAGGGCCAACACAATGCTAAAGATAAGTAAACTTTACATCTCCATCCCAAGCCAGGGGGATCATGCTGTGGAAACCTCGTACCTGGAGACTGTTAGGATTCTGATGGGATAAACATATGGAGGATGAAGCCAAGCAAGGTGGCTTCCTCCATTTGAGGTGGCCAACCAGGTCCAGAGCTCTCTTCTGAATGGGAGACAATGCTATCCAATGAGCAGGTCCATCACTTGGCTGCTTCTGGACTTGTGAGTATTGCTGGATGGGGTGCACACTACTTATGGAGGACAAACACTTGGGAACAGAAACTTAGAGCCAAACCACTTTTATGTTCTTCCTTGGCCAGCTCATTATACTGGCAGGCTATCTGAGGATTCTTAGGTCATACGTGTTGATGGCATGGATCTTGTCCATCCCCTTGAGCTGGCTCATTGTGGTACTTGGATGTTGCTGTTTTCCTCCCCTCCTTGTGGTCCCCATGGGATTGAGGGATATCAAGATAACTTGTAACTGCTCTGTGTGTCTATTGTGTGACCTGCTGGTAATTCCATCACATGAATATTTATATTTGTTTGTTTGTTTTATTTATTTGCCTCCCATTTCATCTTGAGGTGATCCTGGGCAGCTTATAAACTATTTTCTCTCTCTGTCTCTGTCCAAGAGAGATTGTCATGCCACAACATATGACCTTTATATACTGTTGTTGATCTCTAGCTCCATCTAGTGGCCAGAGAGACAAATATGCCCCAGGTATATTGCTTGAAGCTGATCCCAACCATTTACCCATCAGCCTGCACTCTCAAACCAACTGAACGCTGGGAAGCCAGACTCTATTTCTTTTAGCATTTGGAGAAGCACAGGGAAACCTCCATCTTAATCTGTGGCATATGGTCATCCAAGGACAAACTTACATCCCACACACACAGCATCGCTGGTGAGATCTCAATTGCTTGTATTTATTGCTTTTTATTTTCAGCAGTAACTTAATACTGTCTATCTTGTATTTGATTCTCATTGTATGTATCTGTATTTTCCCCAGTTTCACCATATCCTGTTCTTTCAATAAACAATTCAGATCTTTGCACACAGTCTGTTATATTGGAGGATAGGTGAGTTTAGCTGCATGTCGAGTAGCACACAGACTAAAGTGTAGTGAGGACAGAACACAGATGATAGATAGATAATATATAGACACACACGCAATATACATATACGTGTACATACACATATACATACATATATATACATACATATGCAGAGAGTGTGAGAGAGATTTGATATCCCAATCCATCTACAGCCATCTGTATTGTTTCCCAAATAATGACACAGGTTTGATGACAACATCATCCAAACACCATTATTGTATGCTTGGGTCCTCAAGTTACATACTGAATACTGAGTTATGATCATACACATTGCATCTTCTGCCACCTCTTTCAGATTCAAAGACATTTCAGGCTATAAAAAACAAATGTGAATTAGACACTTACTGTACTCGAGCTTCATTTCCACTTTGATACCATGTCCATATCCGTGAATGCATCTCACGGAGCAATCCAATATAGTAAGGGCCTTTCTTTTTTTGAAGTGCTTCTTCTAAGAACAGCTGAAAGAAAAAATCCAGACATCATCTACAGTGAATGACGGAGAGATTCTCACCTGAAGGACATTCAGAATCAGAGCCTCCCCAGAAGCATCAGTGGAGGAATATATAGCAGCAGCAGCAATGCAGTCCATATGGTACAATCACAAAGAGTTCAGGTTCCTGAAACAATGGAACACCCAGGAGGAACCAAGGAGGCATTTGGGTGGACTAGCAGGGCCATGGAAGCCGTGATCAAACCTAGTTTATGGGCCATTCCACATTTGCACCTATAAATGGTGAGAGATGAACAGGGAGCTGCTTTGTTCCACCGTTCATTGAATCCTGGTCTCATCTCCTCCTAAGCCCGTAAGTCTTCCCTCATCCTTCGGTCTGGCCTTAGTTCGTCCCCCCATAAAATCAGCAACCATCTTCAGTGCTTCCACGATGAACACAATCTGATGTAAATGCAGGACATGCTTTTAGTGACATGTCTGGTGTTATTGGTTCTAGTATTTGCTTGTTAGTCACCTTTGCTGTCCCAGCACCACAGCTCAAATGAGTTGGTTTCTTCCTGTCGTGCTTATTTAAGGTCAACGGTAAGTAGCTACAGTGAACACAATACAGCTGACTAACCTACTAACCTTCACCTCCCAGGAGGAAGGGAAGCCTGAAGCTGATGCCAGTGCTCCCTGCCCACCATAGTCTAACTGCCCAAGGAAGACCAACCCACTCCCCCCGACAGAGAACTGCTGTTAACCAGAATGACGTCCTTGCTTTTCAACATTTGGCTTGTGTCAGTGGTGGGATTCAAATAATTTAACAACCGGTTCTCTGCCCTAATGACTGGCTGGGCGGTCCTGGCAGGGTGGTCATGTGACTGGGTGGAAATGGCCAACTCAATGTCACTCACACTGTGGGGTGCCTTGCCTCACCCAGCTTCGCCTAACCCTTCACTTCCCCTCCCCTCCCAGCCATTCCTTGTCATGCCTGGCCTCACCTCTCCTCAACTTACAACCAAAATTGAGAGCAAAATTTGTGTTGCTAAATGAGAAATTTATTAAGTGAATTTTGCCCCATTTCACTACTTTTCTTGCCACGTTTGTTAAGTGAATCACTGCAGTTGTTAAGTTAATAACATGGCTGTTAAGTGAATCTTAACAGTTGACTTTGCTTGTCAGAAGGTTGCAAAAGACTACCACCGTCATAAATGTGAGACAGTTGTCAACCATCTGAATTTTATCACGTAACCGTTGGGATGCTGCAATGGTCGTAAGTCACTTTTTTCAGTGCCATTGTAACTTTGAATGGTCACTAAAAATGGTAAATCAAGGATTACCTGTACAAAAATACAAAAAGCTGCTTTGCTTGCAAAAAACTTCCCTAAATACCAATCATTAGGTTAAAAATGGGGGAATACACACTGAAGATCAGTGATAGCCACAACCATCATAGAAACCTAAACCATTCTGTCAGAATACCTTCCTTTTCATCAGCAATTCCTGAAATCTGGAGTTACAAATCAGGCAGGGTGCCAGAGCACCTTGAGGAATTAAAATAGTTAAAATGCAACAATAACTATCCGCAGCCAACTCTTGCCCATAAAGTGAAACCCTTTAGCAGAGAGGTCATTTAAGTTCTCCAGAAAGTGGCGTGGGCATACTAGTTTGATGAAAAGAAGGATTAGGGGAGACATGATAAGAGTGTTCCAATATCTCAGAGGCTTCCACAAAGAAGAGGGAATCAAGCTATTCTCCAAAGCACCTGAGGGCAGGACAAGAAGCAATGGGTGGAAACTAATCCAGGAGAGAAGCAACCTAGAACTAAGGAGAAATTTCCTGACACTGAGAACAATTAATCAGTGGAACAACTTGCCTCCAGAAGTTGTAAATGCTCCAACATCGGAAGCTTTAAAGAAGAGATTGGATAACCATTTGTCTGAAATGCTATAGGGTTTCCTGCCTGAGCAGGGGATTGGACTGGAGGATCCAGGGTCCCTTCCAACCCTGTTATTCTAGTCTATTAACTTGGGCTACAAGATGCCAAACTAAAGAGACAAATTACCAAAGTATATAGGGAATATGTAATTTCTACATATGACAGGGACCCAGGTTCAAGCCTCTGCCCTCCCAAGCCTGTCAGGATCACAATAAAATTAGTACATGCCACAGATATCCAAATAAACTTGTTATGTTACTAAGCCATGTTACTAAGCCTTATTATCATGACAGAAAACTAACATGAATTGGAGGGAGGATCCACACCCCTACCTCCTTTTTTTAAAAAAAAATCTTACTGTCAACTCATGAAGCTTCCTGATCCACTCCTGAGTTGCCATGCAGAAGTTGAGGGGAAGATGTGCCTCGCATCTCTGGAATGCAAGTCACAGACAAAATAGACTCTAGTCAAGGCCATTCCCAAAGAACCCACATTGGCTGACAGGGGAGTGACTTCTGCGATCCACAAAGCTGCTTCATGGGGGAATGTGACTGATGACACCTTGGGAGGGGAGGGAGAAACCAGGGTCAGAGGCAGGATGTGAACTGGGTGATATCAGAGTTGGCTTCAACTAGGTAGTACCGATAATGGCACTCCTAATAAATGACTGTATTCTTCCTGCTAAATTGCTTGAGACTCCTGTTTTTATTGGGGCAATTGTCGGAACCCTAACATCAAGCCAACTCTCAAAAAATTAAAAAAAATGACTGGGACCCCTGAGTTCTTTGACTCCTGGGGAGTGTGGAGGGACCCTCAGGCAACGATGACAGAAGGAGGACCCTCTGAGAAGAGCCTGCTCCAGGCAACCCAGAAAGAGGCCGTTTCGGCTCCCGACACCAGCAGGGATCTCCTGGAACCAGCAATCCCACCAGACTCCAAGTGCAACTGCTCCAGACCACAGAGATGGAGATGCTAGGGATTTCTGCCTCAGGAGCTGAAGCCGAGAGAGATGAGTATTGGTGGGATAACTTCCCTAAAGCAGCCGAAGTAGAATTTCCTGACACAAAGTCCTGGATGATGCACTGGGATAAAACCAGAACTCCCAAATCCCTACTTGGAAAACAAGCTGAATCCCTGGAGATCCGTGGAGGGTGGAGCTGACATCGCGGCAACACATCAAGCATTCCAGGAAACTCCTGGGGGGGGGGGGCGCTGATATCCTGGCTGTCAGGTGGCCCAGCTGGACCTGAATTGTCTTGGAGGGATGAAAATTGAAGAAAGCATCCTCCATCCATCCCAGGGAATCCGCAAATTCCCTGATTGATCTGGAGAAAGCCTTCAAAGCCAACAACAGGGGGGAATGGCCATTGCAAGCTGCTACAAAGCTGGGACAGCTGCCAGATTTAAGAGAAGTCTGAAAGAAGGTGTGATCATTCTGGGTGAGGATTTTAACTGAATTTAAACTTTAAAAGCAGTGGGAGAAAGAGCCCCTTTGGGAACAGTGGGGTGAAAGTGAAACTCAAAGATAGAGGTGGAAGTGGGTTTTTTTCTACTCCACCCCTGAAAGCACTGAGGAAAGTTTTTTACGAGCCAATTGAAAAAGGAAACTATTAACTGTGGACTTCCTGAAAGGATATTGGTATTGAAAACGTGAGTCGACTTGTTGAAAAAACTAAAAATACTGGACAGTGTAAAAACTGATGATTAGACTCTTGTTTTTAACTGTAAAATACAATGATTTATAACTTATATTGGAATAACATAAGGAAGAGAAAAGAGAAAGCAGAGCAACAGTCCCACCTGCAGGTTAAAGTGAAAAATAGAAGATAGAAAAGAGAAAGGGGGAAATATATGACCTTGGCTGAATGGGAATGAAAAGATATGAAGCCTGTTTTGTCTGAAGAATAAAGATAAAGAGTAGAACACTGAAACCTTTTGCTTTAAAAGTGCAGCTCTTGGACCTTAATGAAAATAAACTAGACAACTGACAACTGAATATCAAAAGTCTCCCCTTCTCTTGGATTACTTTTTGTTTTTGTGTGTGTGTGCTTTTCAATTTGCTCTGTGAATTCTCTTTTTGGAAACATAACAATTGATGGTTGAATACTGAGGGTTGGTGGGCCAATCTGGATTACAAATTTTAAAAAGAATTTTTTCTCTTTTTTATTCTTTCCTTCTACTACCAATAAAAAATTGGATTAAGGTAAGAAGAACCCGAAGAACAAGAAATTTGGATTTGGATTAAAACTTATATTTTTATTCCTCCCTTGGATTATAATTGAACTATACCTGAACCTATGGTGGATTATAAAAAGTAAATATTCTAAAATGAAGAACACAGTGTCTGCACCATCTTCAGCATCCTCCTCTGCGACTTCTAGCCCTGCCTGGCAGAGGTCTTTGGACACTATGTTACAGCAAGAGAAGATCAATTCGATGCAGGCGGAGATAAAAGCAATGATACAAGCTGTCCATGAGGACTTGAAAGAACAAATAGGGAGAGTAGAAGAGAAAGCAGGGAAAATAGAAGAAAAAGTAGAGAATTTTCAACAAATGATGGTGAAAAATGAGGAATGTATGCAAAAAGTAGAAGAGAGAGACTTAACAGAAAAAAAGGGTGGGAGAACTTGATTATAGACTTACATTGGCCTACCAAAATATAGAAAAAATAATAATCTTGTTAGAAATGGATTGGGCAGATTATAATTTGAGATTTCAAAATATGGAGGAAGAAAAAGGTCAAAATGTAACAGAGATAAAGGCAGATGTGCTGGCAGAGGCCTTGGAGGTGACCAAAGAAAAAATGTTGGCTGATATTGACGAAATATTTAGAGTACATACTTGATATGCGATGAGAAATAAATTGCCTAGAGAGGTCCATGTGAGATTAAGACGAAGAAAGCCACAAAAACAGAAATCCTGCAGAAAGTGAGATATGATCCCTTGAAATACAAAGGGCAAGAAATAACAGTTCTAAAGCAAATTCCAAGAAGAGTTAGAGATTTAAGAAAGGAATATCAGTTTTTGACAAGTGCTTAATTAAAAAAGGAGCGAGTTTTAGATGGCTGATACAAGAGGGAATATTAGTGACATGGCAGGAACATTCTTTGTTCTTTCTATCTAATATACAAGAAATAAATATTGAAACAAGCATTTGGGCAGATCATAATCCAATAAAACTGTTTAACCAACTAATAGATGACAAAGGAATTCTTCATTATAGAAATGAAGATAAAAAGGAAATAATTCAGAAATATTATGAAAAACTATATGATCAAGAGA
>NW_020717432.1:54848-66151 GCF_900518725.1 Notechis scutatus | reverse complement strand
GAAGGAAGGAAGGAAGGAAGGAAGGAAGGAAGGAAGGAAGGAAGGAAGGAAGGAAGAAAGAAAGAAAGAAAGAAAGAAAGAAAGAAAGAAAGAAAGAAAGAAAGAAAGAAAGAAAGAAAGAAAGGGTTGGAAAAAGAAAGGAAGGGATGAAAAGATATAACAAAGGGTGAGCAAAGAAAGAAAAAGGAAAGCAAAGAGAAAGAGGAAGTTTTTCCAAAAGGGCTCTTGGGAACAGGAAGGGCCTCAGCTGTGGAGAAAAAAGGGGCAAAAGAGAGAGGAGGAGGAACAGGGATGGTGAGGAGACAACTTACTGCATCCAAAAGGGAAGCATAATAAAGGCAGGCAGGCAGGATAAAAATCTAACAAACAAATAAATAACATGCCCATACAATTATTCCTGCCTCCCTGGAGCTGGTGTTATCATCCTGCTCCTGGACTCAATTCTTCCCTGCTGCTGGAGGGCCAAGAACAATTTCTTTCTTTCTTTTAATAACAAAAAGAACTACAAATAAAGCCTTCTTTCAGTTATACAGTGTGTCAGTTGGGTATATATGCACACCATAGTTATATACCTTTCTTCTTAAATTTACATTCATGTTATATTCTAATCAACATTATATATCATATTGTATCATTATTGTATTACACATTAATTTTTTTATTTCAATTCCAAGCTATCCTTAAGAGCAATCCCAACTCTTACCAAATCGTATTCATGTTATAGCTTATTCAAAAATAATCAATTGTATCATTATTATTACAATATACTTCAATTTCTTACTCTTCTTTCTAACCATTCATAAAATAAATCCCAAATCTTATAATACTCTTTTCCTCTTGCTCTCTGGTTGCTAATGTTAATCTACTCATCTCTGCACATTCCATTATTTTCTTAATCACTTCCTCCTCCATCGGAATTTTCTCAGTTTTCCAGTTTTGAGCAAATAAAATTCTGGCTGCTGTTAATAATCAAATATGTTATTTCTTTACTATAACTTTCAGGCAAAATCCCCAATAAAAATATCTCTGGTTTTAAATCTATATGTTGTTTTATCACTTTTTCCAACCATGTGTGTATTTTAATCCAGTATCTTTTAGTTTCTGCACATGTCCACCACATATGGTAATATGATCTAGGTATCTGATGGCACTTCCAACACTTCACTGATTTGTCCTTGAATATCTTTGCTAATCTTGCTGGGGGTAGATGCCACCTGTAAAACATCTTATACAAATTCTCTTTGTAGGCAGTTGACATTGTTAATTTATAGTTTCGAGTCCATAGTTTCTGCCCTTTATCCAAGTCTATCCCATATCCAAAAAATTTTCCCCAAGCAATCATTGTTTCTTTAACTTGTTCTTTTAGTTTCATTCCTTATAAATAACCATATAGTTTCATCTTCTCTTCAGTACCTTTTAAGATGTTGTCTAGTTCAGTTAATTCTTTATAAAACTCATCTATCTTATTATCTTTTTCATATCTAGAATGTATTTGCATATATGAATACCAATTCATGTTCATCCCTTGTTCATCTAATTCTTGCTTTCTTTTGAGCTCACCCTTTTCATTTAAAACATCATTATATGTAACAATATGTTCCATTTTAAAAACGTTTGGATACACAAATGCCTCCATTGTTGATAATCAGACTGGTATTTTCAGATAATGTTGTTCCCTTATTTTCTCCCATGTTGATAATAAAGCATCTCGAACATAATGACTCCAGAAATATCCATGTGCCTTGCTTTTCTTATACCATAAAAATGCATGCCGCCCCAATTGTACATCATGCCCTTCCAATATTAACAGTCTAGTGTTTCTCAAAACAACCCATTCTTTCATCCACATCAATACTACTGCATGATAATATAATTCCCAATTGGGTAGTCCAAAACCTCCTCTCATTCTAGTATCCTGTAGCAGTTTTAAATTAATCTTTGTCTTTTTTCCCTGCCATATATATTTCAATATCATTTTATTTAAATCCTCAAAGTATTCTTTCCCTAACTTTATTGGAATTGTCTGGAATCAGTATAATATTCTTAATAATATATTCATTTTAATTTGTCGATATTCTCCCTATTAAAGTTAATTGTAAGTTTTTTCCATTTTTCCAAGTCTGTCGCAATCTGTTGTTTTAGTCTGTAGTAATTGTCCTCCTTGAGTGTTCCACATCTTGCTGTCAATTGTATCCCCAAGTATTTCACTTTTTTTGTGATCTGGATATTTAATCTGTCCATCAGTACTTTGTTTTTCCGTTATGTTCTTCACTAAAATCTTAGTTTTTTCTTTATTTATTCTCAGTCCTGCAACCTCCCCATATTCTTCTATCTTTTCTATCAACTTAGGACCTGTTTCTAATGGTTCTTCTAATATGTAAACCGGATCATCTGCAAATGCCTGTAATTTATACTCCTCATTTTTTATCTTCATTCCCTTTATTTCTTTGTTTTTTCTAACATTTCTATTTAATACTTCCAAAGTCAATACAAATAATAATGGTGACAGAGGACATCCTAAGGCCAAGAAATAATTTCCCCAACACTCTTCAATGAATATTATTTGATGCCCTCTAAAGCAGGGATGGGCAATTCTTTGGACTTGATTCCAAACAGCGAATTTCCTGCTCTCAAGAGAGTAAAGGAGGAGATCCTTGTTTCTAGTGCCCAGGAGATTTCTATGAATTCATCTCAAGGTTACATGAATTGTGTTGTGGCAGGTGTATTGTCTCTGGGTCTAACTAATCCATAGGCAAGAAACCCAGATCTTGGTGGCTCATTTCCAATCTATACTTGATTGAGAAGTATTGATAAATCTGGTAGCCTAAGTACAGTATAAGGTCCTTATACCTCTTTGCTCACATTGGACAATGGGGATCTTCTTCTTGCCCTTCTCCCAAGGGCTTTGGAGGATAAATTGTCTCCCTCCTTGCCGTGACGGCCTCTCAAGTGCTGGAAGATGGCTATCATGTCACCCCCCAGGCCTTCTCTTTTTTAAATTAGACATTCCCAATCCCTCCAAGTGTTCCCCACACGTTTTAGCCTCCAGACTCTTTCTCATTTTTGTTCCCCTTGTCTGCACTCTTTCTAGGGGGTTGTTAGGAATAACATAGGTTACCTAACGTAGTTTGGGTAAAATAATATATATAAACTATGATAGTGAATTTAAGTGTGTGTCACTTTAACTGCAAAGCATGTAATTTTGGGTGAGGCTGTAAAAGCGCCATAAGAGGGAGCAAGAGAACCTGATTGATTGCTGGCTTACTGGATTGCTTGCAGACGATGATGGATTGATGGTTTGTTATCTGCGTGTTCTCTGCTGTTGCTGAAGGAAGAAAGGAGGTTTTACTTCTTCATATCTCTACTGCGAAGAGATATATTACTGGACTGATATTTGTAAGTTTACTGACCTCTTTTTCGACACTGGACTTTGCAACTGAATAATCCCCAGACGGACTGAATTAGTGTATGATATATGGACTGTTTGACTATGCTATAACTATTACTGGAATAAACTATTTAACTAGCACATTGTATCTGTTTTACTGAGTGTAAGCTACAACAATGTTTATCTCACATATTTGCCTGCCTGCCTGCCTGCCGTGCAGGTTCTGCTAGGGTGTATATCCCTAACAGGGGTCAACATCTGTTTTCGATCGTGATGACCCAAATTGAACTCCATATTCCGAGTGTGGTCTTAACTAGTGTAGTTTTCTGGGTCAATGCAGCTTTCTGTGAAGGTTTTGTTGCCTGATGTGCAATTCCAAACAGCAGTTCTGTATCTGACAAATCCACAGGCAAGAAACCCAGATATTAGAGGGGATTTCCTGTCTGTGCTTCATGGCAGCAAGAGAACTAGATGCTTAAAATTCTTTGCCTACATTAACTGTAATTAATTTTACAATCCTTGTGCTTCTGATAGAAGATTGAGTTGTAGGAACCAAAAGCTGCCATCTATGAGAAAAAGCATTGACTATATCCAGGATGGAAAGAGCATAATTAGATGGAGGTCCCTGCTCCAAGATTTATATTCTGGCTATTTCCTGTTATCTTTCTGAAGAAATATGTGCATGTCTGTTCTTTTGATGGCTTAACAGGTACTTGGCCTAGGGTGAGATTTCTTAGACTGTCTACTATTGACCTCACCCCTTTCCTAAGAGGTCTGTAGGGGGCATGCATAAATGCACCAACGTGCCTACCATCCCTGTCCTATTGTTTCTTTTCTTTTCTTTTTCTTATATATATATCCATGTATTCATAACTATGTTTTTACTTATACCTATTATCTTGTAAGCAATTGACAAAAATAAATAAATAAAAATAAAAATAAATAAAGGGAGGGGGCACCAGATTAAAGCTTTGGAAGCCAAGAACTCAAAGCTAAAAGTAGCCCACAGATTATCTGTATTTAGCTCCATTCAATTCCAGAGAAGGGCCTAGCAAATATTGGCATGGTATGGTGGATATCTGGTCACATTGCAAAGACAACAAAAGATCAAAATTGGGAGCGTCCTATCAAATTCTGTACCTGTCAACAGTGGTGTCCCCAAGGCAGTGTTCTAGGACCAACTCTCTTCGTACTCTACATAAATGACCTCTGTGATCATATTAAGAGCAACTGCGTTCTCTCTGACGATGTAAAGCTATTCAACACCACAGAGAATACTGATACCCTTCAAAAAGACCTCGACTATGTATCAGAATGGTCAAACAAATGGCAACTTCAAATCTCAACAAATAAATGCTCTGTCCCACATATTAACAAAAAAAAAACAGAAAATAAAATACAGGCTGAATAGTCAAGACCTTGTTGATGATCCAAACTCTGTCAAGGATCTTGGAGTACTCATCTCAAATGACCTAAGTGATAGAGCCCACTGTAACTACATAGCCAAAAAGGCATTAAGAGTTTTTAACCTAATCTTATGTAGCTTTTTCTCTGGTAATATTACACTCAGGGGTGGGATTCTACCAGTTCGCACCTATTCACTAGAACTGGTTGTTAACGTTCTAAGCAGTTCAGAGAACCGGTTGTTAGAAGAAATTACTGGCCTAATCCTGTAAGGAAGGCAGGAAGGAAACATTATGATGTTGCTTACAGAAACTGCCTCTCCGTTAACCCTTATTACATTCTTGGCAGGAATAGACTTCCTGTCTCAGGAATGTCTCTGGAGTTTTTTCCCCCCTCCTTTGCTGGTACTTTGCTTGTGTGGAGTGACCATTCAAAGTCACAATGGCACTGAAAAAAGTGACTTATGACCATTTTTCACACTTACGACTGTTGCAGTATCCCTACAGTCATGAGAGGCCAGGTGAGGAGATGTGTGCCTCAATGTGAGTGATATTGAGTTGGCCACTCCCAGCCAATAACATGATCACCAAGCCACGTTCACCCAGTCACATGACCACCAAGCTACGCACCACCTAAGCCACTCCCACAGAACTGGTTGTTAAAAATTTGAAACCCACCACTGGGGTTCAGTTATTTATTTATTTATTTAGAAAATTTATATTGCTGCCTACTCACACAGGGCGACTCAAGGTGGCTTAGAAAGTTAGAAAAACACAATATAAAAGAAATAAAAAATAATGAAGTAATAAGATAATAAGTATAATAACTGTGTTATGACTGAGGGGGGCACGGTGATTCAGCGGTTAAAGATGCTGAGCTTGTAAAGCCGACAGCTTGGGTTCGAGACAAGAGTACCGCATGATGAGTGAGCTCCTGTTCTTTGCCTCAGCTCCTGCCCAGCTAACACTTCAAAAGCATGCAAAGTAGAGTAGGTAAATAGGTACCACTTTGATGGGAATATAACTGTGTTCTGTGCATCTCGGTGTATAGTATAATGACTATAGAAATGTCTTTGGACACTGCTGGCTCCCACAGCTAAGAAGCAGAGATGAATATTAGGAATATAAGTCACCTAACAAGTATTTGGGTTAGAAATATATAAACCAGGATAAACATTTTAAAACTGTATCTTTAAAAAATTGCAAAACTGTAAATAGGTGTGGTTTCTCAAACGGCCATAAGATGGAGCCAGAAATCTGGTTTGTCTTAGTCTTAGTCTCAGAAGAAAGTGTGAGTCAGTCTCTGTTTCCTTCTGTTGGAGAATATTGCCATTCCTCATAATTGACTGGTATTCATGGATTTGATGTAAGTCTGATACTGAACTGTTTTTGACACTGGACTTTGTTATTGGATTATCCCTGGATTGAAAACTGACTGATTTACCTGTGAATGATTTTGGACTGCTTATTTTGAACTTTGCTTTAAACTTTTCTGGAAGTAAAAACCTACATTTACTGTACAGTGTATCTGTGTGCTGTGTGTGTATTATTCAAACACTACTCTCAAATACATCTCCCTGTATGTGCTCATTCTCCTAACGGGGAATTACCTCAACAATGAGCACTGTTGCCCCCTATAGATGGACATGGCTGGACAGGGGAAGCCATCACCTTTATGTTATGATGAGGGATTCAGGCCAAAATCCTTTTCAGCCAACCTATCCAATCCAGGTTTAGGCAGTGGGTTTTTTTCTGCAACCAAAACAGATCATAGCAATTTAACAGCCTTTATTGCTAAATGTTTCCTGCAGCCAAAGTGAAGCAAATGGACCAATCTAGAGATTCTTTTTGAACCACATCAACACGTCACCTGCTTTTATACAGTTTAGATGCTGCCTTTTAGTAGCTGGTATGGAAAATGAAATTTAACTTAGAATGGAAAATGTATGAAGGCCTCAGTTCTATGCACCCTTCCTTAGAATTAATCCACGTTGGAGCCAGAAGTTTCTATATGAAGAACTGGAGAATTCAGAATTATTGGACCTATTGGACCACACCATATACAACTCTTTGTTTGCTAAGATTTGACTCCAGCTTAGTGGCATTTAATCAATCAATCCATCAATCAATCAATGAAGGCCAAAATAGAGAAAAAACACGAAACTATTAGTATTGCAGCAAATCCTGCTTCCAATTCAGGACACAAGACCACGAAGGGTTGGAGAACATAGGTTTATTTGCGCAAAATTTCAGAGCATTAACATGTCAAATTCTGAACCCTGGGCTATTCCTGAGGTGTGACTTTTATTCAGCTCACAGCCCTAACTTCACCCAGGGCGTTTCTCTTATCTAGCTATACCATAACATATGTACTATAGAAATGGAGAAGTTGTTATAATTGGTTGTCTTGCACAATTCACCATATATGGTATTACACCATCTGTCATTTTCCAAAGCCACCCTTGCCATACAGTTTGTTACAGGAAAATATCTAGTTCATAGGTCATTATGTTTACATTCAAATTCAGCAAGTTTTCTATATTGTCCCAAAGCTTGCAACATAAAGATTAAGCAACTTTTTCTAACTGTAATATTTGCAATAGAAGCTAAATAACTTCCGTTATTTATATTAATACATATCTGGTATTTTTCCATACTGCTTCATTAGCAATGAGCTGTCATGCCCTTGGTAGAGCTGGACTCTGAGGGAGAGGAGGAACAGCCGACAGGGAGTGGAGGTGTGACTCCGGAGGTGGTGGAGGAGGCTGGGGAAGGGCAGAGGCCAGCTGGCCAGTCAGAGGAAGAACCAGGCCCATCCCCTCTGCATCCTAGGACATGCAGGGAGGAACAGAGAAGGAAACAGCTTGGCTTACGAGAGAGGAAGCGGCCATGATCCTCCTCATTGGTTGCAGCTGGGGAGACTAGTATATAAGAGAGACAGTTAAAATACAGCATTGCCAGAAGCAAAACGTGTTTTATTTTGGGCTGAAGTTATCTTGGTTGGTGTCCTTCTAATACAGGGGTCCCCAACCACCGGTCCGCGGACCGGTACCGGTCCGTGGAACAAGTCCTACCGGGCCGCTGGTTTGTTGGCCGCCGCCATCTTGTTTTGATGAAAAAGTGCTTCCGGTGAGCTTTTCTGGGTAGAAAGCTCACCGGAAGCACTTTTTCATCAAAACAAGATGGCGGCGCCCAGCTGATGTCGGTACCGGGCCGCACCATAAAAAAGGTTGGGGATACCGGGCCGCGGCATAAAAAAGGGTGGGGATCACTGTTCTAATAGACTGTGCCTTGTTATCTCCTTAAATTTGGTAATTACTTATCCTGGTCCATTGTGGAAATTTCTTCATTGTAGTTTCTTTGGTTTTTTATTTCACCTCTATCTGCTCATTAAGTTCAGACTGTATTGCTTTCTTTTGAAGACTATTTTTGAGTAAGTTTTATCTCCAACTGAGAATTATTGAACAGTGGGACCAAGTTGGCGGCATTAAAGGACATTTATTTACATTTTGGATTTTGTTATGTTTGTGTTACAAACTGGGTCATCACATGAGCCTTTTTCCTGCACATCCCAAACATATAACATAGATAGATAGATAGATAGATAGATAGATAGATAGATAGATAGATAATAGATAGATAATATTGTGCAAAATGGAATGGTCAAATTTCTAGATTGGTATACTGAAAGTCACACACAAGGACACAGATCTTTGATAAGCAAGTTTATTGGATGAAGTAAGAAAGCTATTGAGACAGAATTCTAGCAGTCATACATACAAGGATTGCGTGCAAGACACTTTTTTCAGCATTGAGATAACATCATACAAACAAATTGTCATAACTTGAGGACTACTTGTAGCAAATATAAGCGTTATATAGCATAAAATCAAATTTGATTCCTATAGGGCCTCTTCACTCCCACACAGCCCATTGGATTGAAAATTGTTCCTTCCCGCTGCAGTTTCTTTTTTAACAAATTATGCATGGGTTGAAATCACATAAAGCCCATCCAACCTCAAAACTAAAATAAACAAGATCCTGTTTTAGCTGATGGCACTTTGCCCTTCATCTGATTATTGGATTCATTTATTTTCTGCTGTTGCTAAATAATCTGAAGCATAATCTAATCAAACAGTCTGGAATTTCACAACATTTAGCAGGAAAAAGAAAAAGCTATAGATCAAACTAGAATTAAAATTAACTGCATTCTTTCCATATGTAGAACAACTAAGCTGGTTTGTACTTTGCTTTCATTTGCTCTGGGAGGTCAGTTAACAAGCATTATTGAAAAGATCAATTGTTTTATTCTCGTAGTGGTTAGCAAGTTGTCCTTGCAGCTCCCCCAAGGTAAGATAGAGTACGTTATTCTGGTTATTTTCAGCAATGACTGCCCAGGATCTTTTGCCTTTTTGAAGCACACAACAACCCGCAGCCCAGATATGACTGGGTACATTCACTCTGTTATTGATCATATTATTCCCAGGCACCGCACCCACAAGGATATATGTTTCACGGCATCCGTCTGTATTTATATGTTCTTCATATTCTCTCCATTGTCCCTGATTGAGGGCACTAAACTGGGGCACGATGTTGGTTAAGGTGAAGGTTGCAGCTTTGCTATCCTGATCTGGTTGATGGGACGATGGCGCCAAGTGTCCCCTGTCCTGCCGAACAGCCACTCGGTAATCCCGGTCAACAGCCTGGCTGCTTTCCAGGAGGTTTCGCTTAATCCCACAGGTCGATTCCAATTCCATGCTTTTTCGATTTTGATCCCCAGGCAGGGCAAGCTAGGAATAAGAAAAGAGAAGCATTGTCTCTGATTCTCATTTCCACAACGCTGAGTCGAAGACCCTGAATCTGGGGAAAGAACTGTCATAAGTCATATGGGGAATGGGGTGTGGGATACTCCGCCGAGACAGATTGGACAGCATCTGCCAGGCATCCCAGCTCACAGGGCAGTTTCTGGGAATTCTGCAAATTGAAACTCCAGATTGTTGTTCTTGAGAAGCCCACCTTAAACTTTCTTCCAATACGGAATACACTACACTGGTGGTATTCAATTTTTTTTACTACCAGTTCTGTGGGTGTGGCATGGTGAGCGTGGCATGGCTTGTGGACGTGGTATGGCTTGGTGGGTGTGGCTTGGTGGGCATGGCAGAATGATGTTACTACAAAATCTCCATTCCCTCCTCACCCCATTAACCTGCTTTCCAGTTCCGTTCTCCTGTGCAGGGCAACCAAAGAAGACCCAGCCAATCAGCTGGGACTCAATGGGAAGCAAAGAATAGAGGGGGGTGCGGCCAGTTAGAGGTGGGACTTGCCGGTTCTCCAAACTACTCAAAATTTCCGCTACCGGTTCTCCAGAACCTGTCAGAACTGGCTGAACACCACCTCTGAATCCCCATTGACCTTGAAATGTCAGGGTGATCTCTGAACTTGGTTCTTTGGGGAAAGAATCAGATGGAAGTATGACCTTGCCAATGTGGACAGTGAGGTGAACCGAATTCTTACAGTCTTTGCTCCTGGTGAACCCTGGGAATAATTATGTATAAATCACTCTTAAATCTACTGTCTTGCCTTATTTCCTAACCACTGACTGTTCCTTAAAGGTCGCCTCTACCTGATGAATGCTTAGCTTCAGGATAGGAGCTCCTCTTACCTGTGGTTCAATCCTCCAGTGATTTGATCGTTTACCTGCACCAGGGTTATACTTATATGCTGAGTACATGGGGATGCGCCGAGTCTTGTCATACATTGTGGCAAACCGATACTGGTTTTTATACCTCTGGCAGATTATGGCCGGATTCATCGGGCTCAAATTGGGGGGTTTCCCACCCAAGAAGAACTGACTGCAGGAGTCGAAACTGCTCACCACCTCCCCAGTTGCAGGCAGGAGAAAAGAGGGAGCCAGGGAGAGGAAGATCCACAGCAGCAACATGGCTGTGCGTTTGGTCAGTTGGTCCTTCAAGTGGAACTTTTCTGGCTGAAAAAGAAAAAGAACAATGACAAATCTCTGATTTAGCAATTCTTCCTTTTTCCATGAAGAACTGAAGAACTGCAGAAGAAAAGAGGCAGCCAGGGAGAGGATATAGAGAAGCAACATGGCCATGCGCTTGGGTGATCCTCTACTCTAAGGGAATCTTTCTGCCCCCCAAAAAGTGAGAATAGAATAATGATAAATTTTGATTCCGCAAAGTTCCATGACGAATGTGAGAATGGGTTTGAGGTTAGGTTTTGCTGGGGGCGCCTGAAGTCCAGCTGGTCCTCCTGGTCAGATGGTGGCCAACCAGATTGTTTTCACTTCTGGATGGAAGAGCGGGATGGTGGGAAGGCAAGAGAACTGATAAATAGGCAAAGATGGGAAGGGTGAGGAAGGAAAGGAAAAGGAAGGAAGAAAAGAGAGGGAGGAAGAAGGAAAGAAATTAAAAAGGAAAGGAAATTGATGAATTGGATGGGAGGAGAGAGGAAAGAAGGAAAGGAAAGGAAAGGAGAAAGGAAAGGAGATAGGA
>NW_020717432.1:5440-37725 GCF_900518725.1 Notechis scutatus | reverse complement strand
CTTCTTTATCCTCTCAGCTGATTGGTTCAGCAGAGCCTCAGCTGCTTTTTTATCCTCTCAGCTGATTGGTTCAGCAGAGCCTCAGCTGCTGTTTGGAAAGCTGCACGTGCGTGAGAGTTAGGTGCCCACGCGCACCAAACTGGTAGGGAAACTGGTAGAATCCCACCACTGGTTGATTCATATCTCAAAGGTGCTTTTTCCAAAGGAAACTGGGTTGGTTTTTTTCCCCGGAGGAAGAAGAAAAAGAAGTTTAACTTCTCACCCGAGAAGCTTCATCAGTTCTTGAACAAGGGTAGGGGTTCTGGAAGATTAGCTCTGATAGGATGGGATTGGTTCTTATACAGATAGTCCTCGACATACGACTACAGATGAGCCCAAAATTTCTGTTGCTAAGCACAACACTTGTTAAGTCAATTTTTCCCCATTTTACGACCTTTCTTGCCAAAAATTTTAAGTAAATTACTGCAGTTGTTAAATTAGAAACATGCTGGTTAAGTGAATCTGGCTTCTCCACTGACTTTGCTTGTCAGAAGGTCACAAAAGGGGATCCCAGGACACTGCCAACATCATAAATGTGAGTCAATTACCATAAATATGTGTCAATTGCCATAAGTATGAGTCAATTGCCATAAATATGAGTCAATTACCATAAATATGTCAATTTATGCTATAAATACGAGTCAATTGCCAATTTTGATCATGTGACCATGGGGATGCTGCAATGATTGTAAGTGTGAAAAACTGTCATAAGTCTGCACATGTGTGGGATCTAAGTAGCGCACACCAACACCAAACAATTGTTTTTCATGGAACAGCTCTCTGGTGTCCAAAAGGTTGGAGATCATTGCCTTAGAAGACTTCAGGTAGCTCTCGCTTTCTGTAGGACTACAGTTGAGCCCCAATTTTCTGTAGATAAGGGAGACAGCGCTGTGAGTTTTGCCCCATTTTACAAGTTCTCATGTCACGGTTGTTAAGCAAAACAGTGCAGTTGTTGAGTTAGTAACCCAGTTGTGAAATGAATCTGACTTCTCCACTGACTGCTTGTCAGAAGTATTCAGAGTTTTTGCAGCATTAATTCAGCTCCAGAAAAATAAACACAGGTGGCTGGTGCTTCGTTTAACTTCTTTATAAACACATATAGTAAATTTTACAATACCAATTGTAGATTTCTCCAACATGGAGCAAACTCAAACAGAAGCATGTTGAAAGTAACTTCAGCAGCAACTCAGGAGCTCAGAAACAGGCATCAGTTTCACTTTAGTTCAGTAAGCAAGCAAGACACACAGCAGAGGAGAGAAGCAGTTTCATTTTCAACAGACAGACTCAGAGCTTAAAACATAACTTCAGAGCTGCAGAGCTTAATATAGAGCCATGCCTAGGCTACTTCTAGTTTCAGTTTCCAGCCTAGGCTACTTCTAGTTTCAGTTTCCAAAACAGTCCTCATTGGCTGACCTTGTTACCAAGCTCTATTCCAGTTCATGAATATACTCTGACAAGAAGGTCACAAAAGGGGATCACATGACCTTGAGATACTGCAACCTTCATAAATATGAATGAAGTGTCCAGTTGCCAAGTGTCTAATTTTGATTATCTGATCATGGGGATGCTGCAATGGTAGTACATGTGGAAAATGGTCATGAGTCACTTTTTCCAGTGCTATTGTAACTTCAAACTGTCACTAAATGAATAGTTTTAAGCAGGGGTGGGATTCAAATTTTTAACAACCAGTTCTGTGGGCGTGGCTTAGGTGGTGGGCGTGGCTTAGATGGTCATGTGACTGGGTGGACATGGCTTGGTGGTCATGTTATTAGCTGGGTGTGGCTAACTCAATATCACTCACATCGAGGCATACATCTCCTCGCCTGGCCTCTCATGACTGTGGGGATGCTGCAACAGTCGTAAGTGTGAAAAATGGTCATAAGTCACTTTTTTCAGTGCCATTGTAACTTTGAATGGTCACTCCACACTAGCAAAGTACCAGCAAAGGAGGGGGAAAAAACTCAAGAGACGTTCCTGAGACGGGAAGTCTAGTCCTTAGAATGCTTAGAATGTTAACAACCGGTTCTGGTGAATAGGTGTGAACTGGTAGAATCCCACCCCTGGTTATAAGTTGAGGACAACCTGTAAGGACCAAATCACAAGTAATGCTAGGATATTCTCTCTCTGTCTCTCTGTTTGTCTCTCTGTGTTTCTGTCTGTCTCTCTGTTTTTTCTCTGCTTGTCTCTTTCTCTCTCTCTATGTCTCTGCCTGTTTCTGTCTCTCTGTGTCTCTCTATTTCTCTCTGTGTGTGTCTCTCTGTATTTCTCTCTATGTGTGTGTGTGTGTGTCTCTCTCTCTGTCTCTCTCTCTCTATTTTTGTCTCTCTCTCTGTTTTTTCTCTTTCTCTCTCTCTGTCTCTATGTTTTGTCTGTTTCTGTCTCTCCGTGTCTCTCTATTTCTTTCTCTGTGTGTGTCTCTGTCTCTTTCTCTCTGTCTGTCTCTGTCTCTCTATTTCTGTCTGTCTCTGTTTTTCTCTCTCTCTGTCTCTCTCTATGTCTCTGTCTGTTTCTCTTTCACTGTTTTCTCTCTGTGTTTCTGTCTGTCTCTCTGTTTTTATCTCTTTCTCGGTCTCTCTCTGTCTCTCTGTCTGTCTATCTGTCTGCTTCTCTCTGTGTGTCTATTTCTCTCTCGGTGTCTCTCTGTCTTTCACTCCCTCTGTGTTCTCTCTCGGTGTGTGTCTCTCTGTGTCTCTTTCTGTCTCGGTCTGTCTCTCTGTGTGTGTGTGTCTGTCTCTCTGTTTCTGTCTGTCTCTGTTTTTTTCTCCCTCTTTCTCTGTTTGTCTCTTTCTCTGTCTCTCTCTGTCTCTGTTTGTTTCTCTCTGTGTGTGTTTCTCTATTTCTCTCTGTGTGTGTCTCTCTGTGTTTCTCTCTCCCTCTCTCCCTCTGTCTGTCTCTGTCTCTCTCTCTCTCTCTCTGTCTTTTAATATACTTTGTGTCAAGCAGGCTACAGATTCTGAATTGGGAAATGGATTGGGTGTGTGTTTTGGAAGGAAGTGCTACAAAAGACAATGACCAGAGAAAGTGACCATCAAACTGAAGTCCGTACTTTGCCCATAGGTATCTCTGCTGTAGTGTATGAAGCCAGAGCAAACATTCTAGAGACAACAACATGCAACAGCAGCGATTGGTACCACGGGGGAATGAATCCACACACGCTCTGTGCAAGTTTGAAGGACAAGGGTGGCCACACTTGCCAGGTAAATATTGTTGCCCATCAGCAACAACAGCAGCAAACAGTGAAACCACACTATAAAAAAAAGTTGTTGAGACTCTAGAAAAAGTGCAGAGAAGAGCAACCAGGATGATGAGGGACTGGAGGCTAAAACATACGATGAACGGTTGCAGGAACTGGGCCTGGCTAGTCCAGTGAAGAGAAGGACCAGGGGAGACGGGATAGCAGTCTTCCAATAGTTGAGGGGCTGTCATAGAGAGGAGGAAGGGGTCAAGCTATTTTCCAAGGCATCTGGAAGCCAATCGCTGGAAACTGAACAAGGAGAGATTCAACCTGGAAATAAGGAGAAACTTTCTGACAGTGAGAACAATCAACCGATGGAACAGAAGTTGCCTTTGGAAGTTATGGGAGCTCCATCTCTGGAAGCTTTCAAGAAGAGACTAGACCGCCATCTGTCAGAAATGGTGTAGAGTCTCCTGCTTGGGTGGGGGTTGGACTAGATGACCTGCAAGGTCCCTTCCATCTCTGCTAATCTAATCTCTGCTAATCTAATCTAATCTAATCTAATTGCATTGGTTCAGTTTGTACCAGCCTTGGAAGGCAGACCCAGATAGGTAACATGACCGGATGAGCGAATCCCCCTTTACTTGAGATAATCCTCAAATTACAACCACAAGTGAGGCCAAAATTTTGACTGCTAAGCAAGTTAAGTGAATTTTGCCCCATTTTGTGACCTTTCGTGCCGCATTGGTTATGTGAATCACTGAAGTTGTTAAGCTAGTGACCCAGTCGTGGAATGAATCTGGCTTCCCCACTGACTTGGCTTGTCAGAAGTTGACAAAAGGGAGAATTCCATGACTCCCAGGGACACTGCAACCATCATAAATATGAACTCATTGCCAAGGATCTGAATGTGGATCCCATGGACAAGTCACTTTTTTTTCAGGGCTATTTTAATTTTGAACGATTTCTATAAATGCATGGTTGTAATTCAAGGACTCCCGGGATTGTATTTATTATTTATTTATTAAACAAATGTACATAATCGTCTTAAATCACTTTGCTGTTGGAATCTTGAACAATCGCTAAATGAATGGTTGTAGGGGTAGGGCTGCAACCATTTTAACAACCGGTTCTGCAAGCGCATGCTTCGCGCCTGCACAGCATTCCATAAACACCATGTCATGCCCTTGGTAGAGTTGGACTCTGAGGGAGAGAAGCAACAGTTGACAGGGAGTGGAAGTGTGGCTCCAAAGGTTGTGGAGGAGGCTGGGGAAGGGCAGAGGCCATCTGGGCAGTCAGAGGAAGAACCAGGCCCATCCCCTCTGCATCCTAGGACATGCAGGGAGGAACAGACAAGGAAACAACTTGGCTTACGAGAAAGGAAGCGGCCATGATCCTCCTCATTGGTTGGGTAGACTAGTATATAAGAGAGACGATTACAACACAGTGTTGCCAGAAGCAAAGTATGTTTTAATTTGGGGTGAGGTTATCTTGGTTGGCGTCCTTCCAACAGACTGTGACTTGTTATCTCCTTGAATTAGGTAATTATTTATCCTGGTCCATTGTGGAAATTTCATCATTGTAGTTTGTTTGGTTTTTTATTTCACTTCTATCTGCTCATTAAGTTCAGACTGTATTGCTTTCTTTTGAAGACTATTTTTGAGTACATTTTATCTCCAACTGAGAATTATTGAACAGTGGGGCCAAGTTGGAGGCATTAAAGGACATTTATTTACGTTTTGGATTTTGTTATGCTTGTGTTACACTCTGGGTCATCACAAACCAATTTGAACCTCTCCAGCTCACCTTCTAGCCTTCCCCAGTAAGTAGAACAGCTGAGACGTGGTAATCCACTTCTTACCAGTTCACTAGAACCGGTCCGAATCAGCTGCAGCCTACCACTGAATAGTTGTAATCAGAAAGGATTACCTCTATTTCAAAAAGAAAAACTCTTGTCTATGCTTCATGGCCTTGGAACCGGATCTCCATTAGCTGTATTGATATAACAAACATCTCTTGTCCTGAGAATACATGTTCAAAACAGTTAATTGCTTAATCACTTAAGTTCTGTAATCATTAAACATCCACTTGAGTTCATACAGTACTGAAGATGATTTTATCAGAGCTCAATGCATACGACATACTTAACTTGGCAATTAATCTATTGTTTGGCTTTTCACAATTCACTGAACCCCCCTAATGTTTTAATGCGTTTAGTTTTACAGTTTTAATATGGTTTTATATTGTTTCCACTTTTGATTGGGTTGCCACCCAAAACCGTGCAGAAAGATGAGTGGATATATAAATGTTTTATATAAACAAAGTAAACTATGAACTAATTAATCAGATCATGTTCGCACAATATAATCTCCTTTGAGTTGTGCTCAGTTCTTGATAACTTTATAGAATAACATTGGAAGTCTTCGAGTCCAACCCCTTGCTCGTACGAATCTCTGTACCATTTCAGATAAGTGGTTGTCCAGTCTCGTTTTGAAAGCCTCCAGTGATGGAGCAACAACAACTTCTGGAGGAAGTCGTTCCACTGGTTAATCTTTCTCCCTGCTAGGAAGTTTCTCTTTAGTTCTAGGTTGCTTCTTCTCCTTGGTTAGTTTCCATCCATTGTTTCTCATCTTTCCTTCTGGTGCTTTGGAAAATAATTTGACCCTCTCGTCTTTGTAGGAGCCCCTCATATATGATCATGTCATGTCACCGCTAGTTCTTCTTTTCATTAGACTAGACCGGGGTAGTCAACCTTTTTATACCTACCACCCACTTTTGTATCTCTACCATTCCACAGTAATGGTGATTTATAAAGTAGGGGACACAACCCCTACCGCCCACCATGAAAGCTGGAACGCCCAACTAGTGGGCGGTAGGGACCAGGTTGACTACCACTGGACTAGACATACCCAATTCCTGCAACCCTTCTTCGTACTGCACTCTTTCCAGCGTCTCAACATCTTTTTTATATTGTGGTGACCAGAACTGGAAGTAATATTCCAAGTGTGGTTTGACTAAGGCTTTGTAAAGCGGTACTAATACTTCACGTGATTTTGATTCTATCCCTCTATTAATGCAGTTGAGGACTGCATTGGCTTTTTTGGGTGGCTGCTGTACCATCTATGTATTATTACTTTTTTTTTGCCAGAAGTACAAAAGCGGCTTGTTTTGTACTTTCTTCCAAAATATTTTTTTCTAGTCTTGAGATTCCTAAGTGGTATCCCATTCATCACTAACCAGGTATCACTCTGCCAAGCTTTTTGAGATCAGCTACACCATCACAATCTCCTTTTAACAACCCCATAATCCCTTGCAGGGTGGAGTCTGGGCAACTGAATGGAGCTGATGTTTACTGGCCGGATGCCCTTCCTGTTGCTAATACAGAGTTAGATTCAGCAGATATATTCTCATCGTGCTCAGAGAGGGAAATATCTGCCTCTACTTAGGATCGAACTCACAGCCCCCTGATTGTGAGGTGAAAACTTCACCTCTAGGCCACTGTACCACTCATCAGCTACATGCTAAGCCATTAAAATATATATATATATATATATATATATATATATTAAATTTACCATTTTTGTGTGAATGCGGCTTTTGATTAAATGTGTTGTATAAACAAATGCTCAAGGTATAATGTTGGTCTTGCCATACAGTTGTCAAAAAGATGTTCAACCTCCTTCTTTCATTTTTTTCCCCCCTGCAGGGAAATGGTGGAGGGCTTTTAATGTGTAAAACATTGCCAAAGTCACCATACTACATAGTTGGAATTTCCAATTCGGAGGATTGTGACAGGGTAGAGTACCCCAAAATTTACACCTCCGTTGAACAGTTCATGGAATGGATCTCCAGAAAGATGGCAAGTGAAGAGATCCGAAAGGAGAAACTAGACCATCATATTGAGAGCACCACTTCAGTTCCAACCACCGAGGTCCCTAAGGAAACCCTGGTCATAGAACCGCCATTCATCCCTCAAGAAATGAATCCCACCCTTCTAGAACCTCCATACGTGCCAGAAGAAACAACTCCTTCACCTCCAGTGTCTCCGTTTATTCCTATAGAAACTACAGTAATTCTGGAGCCTCCACCAGGTGACAAGCCAAGTCACTGGGGACCCAAATCAGTTGAGAGCTCAATGCAATATCCCTTTCCAGACACAACTCCTTTGCCTCCTGAGTATGTTCCTTCAGAAACAGAAGTCACTCTGGAGCCCCCATATATCCCTCTAGAGAACCCTGGTCATCTAGAGGCTCCGTTCATCCCTCCAGAGACATCTGTCAGTGTGGAACCTCCATACATCCTTCAGGAAACCACTGCTTCTCTAGAGCTCCCATATACTCCCCAGGAGACCCCCACTCCTCTGGAACGTCCATATACCCCCACGGAGACTTCTGTTCCTCTAGAAAATCCATACATACCATCAGAGACCTCAGCTACTCTAAAACCACCATACATACCCGAGGAGATCCCTCCATCTCTTGAGGCGCCCTATAATTCTCCAGAGACTTCTCCTACTCTGGAACTTCCATACACACCTCCAGAAACTCCTGCTCCTCTAGAACCTCCATACACACCTCCAGAAACTCCTGCTCCTCTAGAACCTCCATACACACCTCCAGAAGCTCATGCTTCTCTAAAACCTCCATATGTACCCCCAGAAACTCCTGCTAATCTAGAACCTCTGTACATTCCTCCAGAAACTCCTACTCCACTAGAAACTCCATGCATACCTTTAGGAGGTCCAGAAGCACCTCCTCTGGAAGCTCCAAACACATATTCAGGAAATCCTTCTCCTTTAAACCCTCCATGTGTACCTCCTGGAAGTCCTGCTCCTCTAGAACCTCCATACTTGTCTTCAGAATCATCTCCTCCCTTAGAGCCCCCATACGTCCTCCTGGAAAACCCACTCCCACCAGAACAGCCATATCCACCTCCAGAAAACCCTGTTCCTTTAGAACCTCTTCCACTCCAGGCTCAAGAACGTTATCCTGCAGACCACTACCTCTCTGGACCTGTCCTATATTTTTCATGATCCTCCTGTTATTCCTTCAGCGACCCGCAATATGGAGCCTCCATGTGTTTCTCCAAGATGCAGAGTCTCAAAGACTTCTCCATCCATTGAGTCGCCATATACTCCACCAGAGTCTCTACACTTTTCTCCAGGTGCACCTGACTCTCTGGAAGAAAGACAACCCTTAGAAACCTTGCTCGATTGACTCCCCGCCCCCTCTAATCCAACCTACCCTTCACACAGTGCTCGAGAGACAACTGCTCCCCTCATGCGCCAGAGGAACATTGTCAAAATGGGGTTCCAGATGTTCCTCTCTGGTCCAGACCTCTCCAGAGGCAGCTGCCACTCTTGAGTGGCCACACTGGCTTCCCAGAACTTTTTTTTTTTACTTTTAGAGTAACCATGTACGGTGTTTGCTTTTGCATCCCTTAACAGCTCCTCTGTTCTTCCAGAATTCTTAAAACATCTCCAGGAAACAACCATGATCGATATCACGAAAGTTAGTTATGTTTTGGAACACATAGGTTTTATTTACTTGTTTTAATTTACTTCATTGATTATTCATTTATTAATTAAACTGCTCTATCCTCATCCAATGTCAACTGGCATCCTTACTGTAACATCTACGCAGAGTCATCCACTCTGGAGGTCCCATCTGAATTACATACCTTGGAATTGATCCAGGTAGTCCTCAACTTACGGCCACAGTGGAGCCTGAAATTTCTGTGGCTAAGTGAGACATTTGTTAAGTGAGGTTTGTCCCATTTGTATGACCTTTCTCACCATAGTTGTTCAGTGGATCACTGCAATTGTTACGTTAGTAACACCATTGTTAAGTGAATCTGGCTTCCCCATTGACTTTGCTTGTCAGAAGGTCGCAAAAGGGGATCACATCACCTTGGGATACTGCAACCATCATAAATGTGAGGCAGTTGCCAAACAACTGGAACCACCATTTTCATGGCTAACTAAAGTGGTTGTTACATGAGTAGCGTCTAACTTGTTTTGCCCCGGTTGTTAAGCAAATCATTCACCACCACCACCATCATCGTGATCGTTTAACAACCCCATAATCCTTGCGGGGTGGAGTTTGGGCACCTGAATGGTGCTAGCAGAGTGTTTAATGGCCGGATGCCTTTCCTGTTGCCAATGCGGAGTTTTGTTCAGCAGATCTATTCTCACTGTGCCCAGAGAAATAGGATTGAACCCACAGCCTGTTGATTGTGAGGTGAGAGCTCCACCTCTAGGCCACTGCACCACTCTTTGTTAAGCAAATCATTGCCACTGTTAAATGAATTATGCAGTGCAACCTTTGGGCACCAGGGACCGGTTTCAGGTTTTTCTGAACCAGAGGGGACGTGATTTCCTATGCGCTGCCTGCATCCCATAAATGGGACCTTTTTGTGCAGCTATATTCCCCGTCAGAACTGGAGTTGGCCGTGTTGTGGGATTTTATTGACAAGAACCTCTGGAAAGGGTTTATCTGGCCTTCTACCTCCCCATTGGCTGCACCAGTGCTTTTTGTGAAAAAGAAATCAGGGGAGCTATATTTGTGTTGTGATTACCGCAAGTTGAATGCAATCACAGTGAGGAATCGGTACCCTCTTCCCTTCATCCCTGAACTGATTGAGCGGCTTCGTCAAGCTAAGATCTTTATGAAGTTGGATTTGCATGGGATCCACAATCTGGTTCGCATTCGTGCAGGGGACGAGTGGAAAACAGCTTTCCAGACGAGGTACGGGCATTTTGAGTATTCCGTGATGCCTTTTGGATTAACCAATGCCCCAGCTGTGTTCATGCATTTCATGCACAATGTTTTCCGTGATTTGTTGGATCAATTTGTGGTCATTTATTTAGATGACATTTTGATTTACTCAGACTTCCTGCAGGAACATTGGCAGCAAGTGCAGCTGGTGTTGCAACGTTTGCGTGATAACCACCTGTTTGCTAAACGTGAGAAGTTTGCACAAACCACGATTGACTTCTTGGGACAACATATTTCACCTGCTGGGGTGGAAATGGACCCGGAAAAAATTCAATCGTTGCAGGAGTGGGAACCGCCACAGCGGGCTAAGGATGTGCAAGGACTGTTGGGGTTTGCGAACTACTACCGCACATTTATTCCCTGCTTTGCTGCCTTGACTGCTCCCCTTTCTAATCTGCTCAAGAAGGGGGAGAAGTTTCAATGGGGTGCTGAGGAGCAGGTAGCTTCCGAGGCGTTGAAAGTTGCCTTTGTTTCAGAGCCTATCCTCAAACACCCTGATCCAGGCCAGCCATTTGTGGTGGCAACAGATGCTTCCGATGTGGCTGTTGGTGCAGTGCTCCTCCAGGCCTATGCTCCCGCAGGCACCTTGTTCCGGTGCGCTTATTATTCACGGAAGTTGTCAGCTCCAGAGCACAACTATACAATTTGGGACAAGGAGCTATTGGCGGTTAAGACAATTGAAACATGGCAGCACCACCTGGAGGGGGCTCGTCACCAAATCGAGGTTTGGACAGATCATCGCAATTTGGAACACCGAATGTACAGCTCGGACATTGAACCAGCATCAGGTGAGATGGTCCTTATTCTTTGCTCAATTCGATTTCCGGGTGGCCTATGTTCTGAGTGGAGGGAATCAACATGCCGACGCCCTATCTCAGAAGCCCGAGTATACCTGAAGGGAGGATAAAATCTTTCTCCGGACAGTGATTCCATTGGAGCGGTTTGCAGCCACCGAGGAACCTGTGGACCTTCGAGTGAGGATTCAGGAGGCACAGCGGCAGGACCCATTTGTGACAGCTTGACGTCAAGAATTGGATGAGAATGGGAGACAAGAGACTCCTTGGGCGCATATTGAGGACCTGTTGCAGTTCCATGATCGCATTTATGTGCCTGGAGGTCCTCTTCGTGGCCTTATCCTATGTCAATGTCATGATAGTCCGGCGGCAGGACACTTTGGGGTGTTCAAAACACTGCACCTCATCTCTAGGACACTTTGGTGGCCGAGACTTAAACATGATGTGTCGGGATATGTGGCATCCTGTGGGATCTGTCGTCAAGCCAAGTATGCTCCCGGTGCGCCCCCTGGTCTATTGCAGCCCTTGCCCACGCCAAAACGACTGTGGGGGGCAGTTTCATTGGATTTCATAATTGAGTTACCACCATCGAATGGTTGCCACAACCATTTTGATGGTGGTGGATATGTTGACTAAAATGGCTCACTTTATTCTGTGTGCGGGTCTTCCATCAGCCAAGATAACGGCTCAATTGTTTATCTCCCATGTTTTCAAGTTGCATGGATTACCAGACCACATGGAATCAGATTTGGGGGTACAATTTACAGCACGCTTCTGGCAGACCCTACTCGCGAAACTGCAGGTTCAGGCATCTCTGTCATCTGTTCATCACCCTGAAACTGATGAGCGGACAGAGAGAGTGAATGCTATTTTGGAGCAGTACCTCCTCTGTTTCAGCAATACTCAGCAAGACAATTGGGTGGAGGTGCTGCCAGTGGTAGAGTTCGCTTATAACAATGCTCAACATACATCCACCCATGTGTCCCCTTTCTTTGCTAACTATGGGTTTCATCCACGACTTTTCCCTTTAGCCCCGTCTGATTCCCCAGTTCCGGCAGTGGATACATCTTTGCAGGAGTTAAAAGCCGTGCACCACATGGTCCGTGATCAACTAGAGAGAGCCAAGGAAGACTATAAATGGTTTGCAGACCGACATCATTGCGATGTTCCACCTTTAGCAGTCGGCGATTGGGTTTGGCTCTCTACTTGATATTTACCAACGATGCGACCATTGAAAAAACTCGATTACTGTTACTTGGAACCTTTTCTGGTTGAGGCAGTGATCAATCCTGTGGCTTATCGTCTCTCCCTGCCACGGACCATGCGTATCCATCCTGTTTTTCATTGTTCCCTGTTAGTTCCTGCCTCGCCCGACAGTCCGCATAGACCGGCTCCATCACAGCCGACCCCAGTAGCCCCTCCGGGAGAAGAGGAATACAAAGTGGATAGCACCCGAGATTCATGTCAGTTGCGGGGCTGATTTCAGTATTTGGTGGCATGGAAAGGTTATGGACCAGAGGACTTCACCTGGGTAGATGCCACTGATGTTCATGCTCCTCGTTTGGCCCAGGACTTTCACGCTCAGTTTCCTCAACATCCTTGTCCGCCTGGTCCCGGGGTAGGGGGCCCTGTGGGGTGGGATAGTGTCATGCCCCTGGTGGAGTCTGACTCCACCAGGGGCATGACTTTGTTTGTTTTGGTTTTCTGTTTGCCTCCTTATTTACTTTTGTGACTTTAAACTGTGCCTAATAAAACAGTGAAGTTAAGTTGAAGGCTTTACTGGACTTTAATATATGTTTTGGGTTATTTTGAGAGACTACGGGTCATCACAGTTCTGCTGTTGGAGTTTGTTTTTCTGGAGCATTGACAGTATGGCTGTATTATTGTTATTATCCTTCTCATCTTTTCTACTACCTTCTCTTATTGGTATGAGCATTATGATTATTATTACTCGTTTTGCATATGCACAGAGAGCTCCTGGACCAGAGACAAATTCCTTGTGTGTTTATTCACACTTGGCCAAATAAAGTGTCCTGTCCTATCCTATGTTCTACACTATTCTACACTATACTACACTATTCTATATTCTCCTTTGTATTCTATTCAATTTCTCCTATGTATTCTATTCTATTCTGTTCTATTCTATTTTCCATTATTTTCTATTCTGTTCTGTTCTATTCCTATCATTTCTATTTCTGTTTCTATTGTCTTTGCCTGAGAATAAACATAGTTTGCTGTTTCATTCTTACTGATCGTTTTTCCAGCGTCCTTCCCTATCCTAACATTTACATTTTGATGACATAATCCCGATGCAGATAGCGGTACTAACCAGATCTCTGCCTGCTTAAGCTTTCTACCACAATCTGCTAAATTGACTCTCTGCTGCCCTCTACAAGACATTTTTAATACATCCATTATTAAATTCACTCCAGTCAATTTGGCACCTGCCACAGTTGTACAAGAAGGATATAATTTATTGCCGGGGGCAGTCACTGTGAAACAGAGAGACATGATTCACATTATACAGCTGTGCGAGCTTCTCCTCCAACTGGCCCAGAGTGAACCTCTGCACCACGTTTTGGTCATTCCTGGCAAGGATGGCCCAGGATCTAAGATGATTGTTGTCTATCACGCAGCAGGCTGCAGACCACAAATGGCTGGGCCTGTTGACCCTCCCTCTAGCTATGTAGGTGTCTCCTGGCACTGCTCCCACCACCGCAAATGTCTGGTGGCATCCTCTGGTCATCTGCTGCATGGTGGTTTGCTCGTAGTTGTTCCAGGCTCCGCCGTTGAGTTTTATGAACTGGGGGACGATGTTCGTCAGGGTGAATGTGGAAGACTTGGCACTGTAATCAGGCTGATGTCCATTTGGGTTCAGATGGCCCCTGTTGCAATCGGTCAGGTTCTTGTAATCTTCCAAGATGGCCTGGCTGTTCTGCATAGCTGTTATGGGGCCCTTTTTATTCAGGAAGTCCCTTTCTGTTTCCATTTCACTTTGGAACGTGGAACTGATGAGCTGTGGAAGAGAAGAGAGGAAGCACAAACAGGGGATAAAAGGAGAGGTAATAAGAAAGGAAACAAAAACGCCTAGCTCTACAGTCTTCAAATCTACAGCCATGTTTCCCTAACATGTCTTGAACTGGTAACATTCACATTACAGGCTGAGCCTCCCCAAAATCAACTGTATTGTGGTTTCACACAATGTGCTAAGACTAATAAAGGAGAATATTTGTAGTTCAGGTTTGACATGAGGGGTCCTTGGTTCTCTCTGAGCTTTTTTGTTTTCTTACAGATGTTTCATGACCCAACTAGGTAACATCATCAGTGCTAGTAAGGTTTGCTGCCATTTAGTAAGGAGGACAGCAAAGTATACAGTAACATTGATGATGTTACCTACTCTGTGTCATGAAACATCTGCAAGAAAATAAGCCAGCTCAGAGAGCACCAAGGACCCCTCTTGTGCTAAGACCATGGCTGTTTCCAGCAAGTCCGAGCCGTAAACAATATATACATTTGATATATTATTGTTATGTTTGGTAGCACAGTCGGCTCGATGTTCAGACTGGATGTGGCATTTCTATCCACTTATGGAGTCCTTCCCAGGGAGTGAGATAGGTAGATGTTGTTGTTTAAGGGTCTTAATAATTATGATTATTAGTATTGGGTTCTTTTCTGTATCCTGTACAGAGGTGGGTTTATAAACTGTACAGATGCAGATACATAACTCAACAAGACGTCCATAAAAAAGTACATTTATTGGTTCATCAGGTATCCTCATAACTCACATTTGTGATGAAGTTTTTCTTTAATGACCAATCCTTTATATATCTGCCTTGTAGTAAAAGATGGTTATCTCCTAACCCATCCCGTAGCAATAGAAATCAGCTCCCATGAGTTAGGGAATTCAGGCACAATTTAGTGACCAATCAGGATTACAGATGTGGTCACGTGATATGGACTACATTTCCCAGGATACCTTTAACTACATTTACCATGATGCCTTCCCTTAAGGGGACAGCTCATAATTCCTAAGTAACTATCCAATTCCCATAGACTGGCTGGGACAGCAGAGGTTCATTGTAGTCGGCCAGATGTTCAGACTGGATTTGGCATTTCTACCCACCTATCGAATCCTTCCAAGGGATGTGAGATAGGCAGGTGCTGATCAGCAGTGGGATCCTACCTGTTCCACTACTGGTTCGGTGATCGCACGCACGCACCTAATGTGTGCACGCAGCTTTCCCCATACCAGCTGAGGCCTGCAGTGCCAATCAGATGAGAGGATAAAGCACAGGGGCAGATGGGATGGTCGATCCTGTGCTTTTCTCTTCTTTCTCCTCTCAGCTGATCGTCAGAGGCTTTTTTTTTACTACTGGTTCAGCCTAATGCAGGGGTCCTCAAACTTGACAGCATTAAGACTTGTGGACTTCAACTCCCAGAATTCCTCCTCCAGTCATGCTAGGTCAGGAATTCTGGGAGTTGAAGTCCACAAGTCTTAAACTTGCTAAGTTTGAAGACCCTTGGATTAATGGGTAGCAATTTTTGCTACCAGTTCGGTCGAACCATCCTGAACCGGTATCATAACACTACTGATGCTGATGTTTAATGGTGTTATAGATAGAATAGAATACTTTATTGGCCAAGTGTGATTGGACACACAAAGAATTTGTCTTGGTGTAAATACTCTCAGTATACATAAAAGAAAAGATACAGAAACCATAAGAGAGCATTTCACCGAGGCAACTGTCGTCAGCGCCATCTTGGCAGATTATCCATCTTGGCAGATTATAGGTATTTGTCCAAAGATGTAAACTCTTCTGAGTGAAGCTGCCTTTTGCAATTCACTGATGGTGAATTTGTTGATGCTGATGGATGTTCAAGTGGTGTGCCAGATGTTTTGGGTCAAGGCCCTGATAGCTATTGCTTTTCCAGAGGTGCTTTTTCAAGAGGCAACTGGACTATCTTGTTTTTCTTTTGAAGATATTTTTCTTCTCATCCAAGAAGCTTCTTCGGCTCTTTGGCTTTCTTTCGCCACGGTCATTCTATTTCTATTTGCAGGTCTTTGTGTGTTGTGTTCTTCTCCAGTTCTTTCTCTGCTATTCTTCTGTCTCCAGGTACTGCCATGTCTACTATCTAGACTGATTTTTCTTTCTTTCTTTTTTTCCATAAATTTTTTATTTTATAACATATAAAAATTCCATTATTGGTTAAACAGTGTGTTGTCTGGGTACAAATAGTTTTAGGAAATAATCAGCATGTTTACAATAATATTCATTATATTGATATTTCTTCTATCATAATGATCATAATAATAATACTGATATTTGCTTATCCATTTAACAAGCCTTCCTTTTCTCATTGTTCCTTTTTTTATATTTCCATGTTTCTAACCTGCTTTTGTCAGCTAACCATTGATAAAATCAGTCCCAAGTCAGAAAGTATTCAGTTTCTTCCTTTCTCTTAATTCTAAGTTTTTTCTTTCTTGATGACCCAGATTGTCAGGAGCAATAGGCTGACTCTGTAAACCGCTTAGAGAGGACTGTAAAGCACTGTGAAGCAGTATATAAATCTAAGTATTGTTGCTAAATGCTAAGGAAGGGAGAAAGAGAAAGAGAAAGAGAAAGAGAAAGAGAAAGAGAAAGAGAAAGGAAGGAAGGAAGGAAGGAAGGAAGGAAGGAAGGAAGGAAGGAAGGAAGGAAGATAAGAGCCATGGTGGCACTGCAGGCTACTTCCACTGACTGCCAGCTGCCAGCAGTTCGAATCTCACTAGGCTCAACGTTGACTCAACCTTCCATCCTTCCAAGATCAGTAAAATGAGAATCCAGATTGTCGGGCGCAATAGGCTGACTCTGTAAACCGCTCAGAGAGGGCTGTAAAGCATTGTGAAGCGGTATATAAGTCTAAATGCTATTGCTATTGTTAGGAGTGAAAGCCATCTGGATCCAACCAACCAACCATCCACTCACCCATCTACCTACCTAGCATTGCAGGCTAATTCCGCCGACTGCCAGCAGTTGAAACCTGACTGGCTCAAGGTTGATTCCATCGTTCCAAGGTCCGTAAAATGGGAACTCAAATTGTTGGGGGGCAAAATGCTGTCTCTGTAAACCGCTTAGAGAAGGCTGTGAAGCAATATATAAGTCTAAGTGCTAAGTGCTATCGCTATTCTTATCAACAATTGTTAAGTCTGGGTTGTTATGTGGCAGGTGCTTGTCTCTCTGAATTCTAAAATCCCAGCACACTTTAGCTTATTCGTATTATTTCAGTGTGCTATTCCCCCATTTCTTTGACTTTAAAGGAGCAGGATAAGAATATGATTGATGCCTTTGGTGTCCCACTTGGGCAGTCAAGAAAACCAATCAGTGAAACGTCAAAACATTTCTTTTGTAAAATCCTCAGGAAAAAAAACACCAGTCCAAAGTTCTCACTTGAAGCACAAAGGATCCAGCTCAAATTATCCTATTTTGAACATATTTTGCAAAGACCCAACTCTTTGGAGGAAACACTAATGCTGAGAAAGGTGGAAGGAAGGAAAAGAAGAATATGAGCAGCAATAAGATGGATGGGCTGAATTATGGTAGTGTAGGAAGCCACCCTCTCCCTGAAGAATGAAATAGTTTAGGAAATATTAAAAAGGCAAAATATTATAAATCTCCCCTAAAAAAGAAATAGAAATCTTAAGGGAGACAGAAACTCAGCCCTGCATCCAGCAGGTATTTGGTGCCCATTAAAAAAATATGGGCCATCCTATCTACAAGACAAAAAAAACCTTCATCCTCAGGGTGATGGATTAACCCTCACTCAAGATCCAAAGTAGGACAAAGCCATTAAGAAACAACATGAATTGCCCAACCCCCTTTCAGAACACAAGCCTCTTCATTACCTCATCAGCTATGATGCCTGCATAGCCCCACAGGAATCTGATAGCAACCAATAAAATACATGTTTTTGCCACAGGAACAGGAAGCTCAAGTTCAAAGCCCAGAGAGGGTATAAATAACCCTGATTCTCCCCTCCATGCAATGTGTGCACCCATGGGAGTCTTGAAAGATCAGATTAGGGACAGATTATCATGCAGAAAATCTATGTCAAGGGTGTCCAACCGTGGTGACTTTAAGACCTGTGGACTTCAATTCCCAGAATTCCCCAGCCAGCACGCTGGGGCTACGTAAGCTACATTCAATGAAAAGAAGAAAGAAGAACTTGAACCCTTCCACCCCCTCTTACCTGAGGTTCAACCATCCATTTTCCGGGTCTCTTAGCCTTCCCAGGGTTATACACGTACGCCGAATATACTGGGATGCGGTTGTGTTTATCATACAAAGTGGCAAAACGGTACAAGTTTTGGTAACGCTGGCAAATGCGTACAGGGGACAGAGGGACCCCAATAACTGGTGGGGTTTCTCGGAGGAAAAACTGAGGACAATGGTCTTGAAAGGAATCCACCACCTCTCCACTTGTGGGCATCTGACTCCAGCTCAGAGAGAGGAGGATGAAGTACAGCAGCATCGTGTGATGAAGTCGATGTCTGGAAAAGAAAATGAAGAGATGAAATAGAGAGAGAGACGCTTGTTAGAAGAAGACCTCTGGAACAAGAAGTGGGATCTTCTCCTGATCCCCTTTGGTTCTACCTCTGCTTTGTTCTCTGCGTGGTGGGTACAAGGCAGGGGTGTCAATTTGAGGGCCGCATCAGGGTTGTGTTTGACCTCAGGGGGGCAGGGGGGCTTGGCCAGCTCGACGTCACTCGTGTCAGTGGGGGCACCTGTGGTGGCCAAATGCTAAGGCAGGACTTCCCTCAGATCCTCCCTCCCTCTCATTATAATCTCCTTCCTTCCTTTCTTCTTCCTTCTCCTCTTTCCTTGTTTTTCCTTCCTTGCTCTCTTCCCATCTTTCCTTCTTTTTCTTCATCTCCTCTCTTTCCTGTCAGGGTTCTGGCAATTGCCCTAATTAAATCACGAGTCTCGAGCCAAGCTTCAAAAAGATTCAAAAGATTTATTAGGAGCAACATGGTGGCATTAACCTAAAGCAGGGTTCTTCAAACTTGACAGATTTAAGACTTGGGGACTTCAACTCCCAGAATTCCTCCTCCAGTCATGTTAGCGCAGGAATTCTAGGAGTAGAAGTCCACAAGTCTTAAACTTGTCAAGTTTGAAGACCCTTGACCTAAAGGAAGACAACTCTGGCATACGTAATTTACATTCACCTGTGACCTTGTTTCCCCCCTCCCCCTTGGGTGACACATTCAGGGCTGGATGTCAGCAATCATGTTCTTCAATGAAGGATTTTCGAGGGTAGAAGACCCGGTAGCTTAGCTACAATCTTTGTAATAAGGGTGGAATGTACTTCTGGTTTTAAACTGCCGTAATGCTCCTTCAGATCTCCCCCTCCCCTGTTTATGGCAACTCGAAAACAGGCATAGGAATGTTTTATGAGTTGACATTTCCCTTTCTCCTTTCCTGTCCCCTTCCTCGATGCTCAAATGCAAAAGGGGAAACATTTCTCCTTTTGTTTTGGTTTTACTTGGTTTTGCTAGCCCTCTGCCAGTGAAAACAGAGCCTGGGCCAGATCAGAAAGCCATAAACATAGGTTTGTGTTGTTCAGTGTTTTGTTGAGTGACCAGAACAAAATAGGTTTTGCCCTCAAGCGTTCTTTACAGCTTCTAAAAGCAGGGCTCCCCAAACATAGCTATGCTATGCTGGCTGAGGAATTCTGGGAGTTGAAGTCCACAAGTCTTAAAGTTGCCAAGTTTGGAGACCTCTGTTCTAAAGGGTTTAAGAGTCCTGTGTGGTAGGCCTTTTATTGAAGATGGGAGGGAGCTGAAGAATTTGTAGCTGTGGAGTCATCAAGGAAGGAAGACTAGAATGGTATGGAGACTCCTGCTTCAGCAGGGTGTTGGATTAGAAAACCTCCAAGGTCCCTTCCAAGTGTTATTCTGTTAGAAGCAAACTTTTTCTTAATTATATTGTTGCTTCTTTGCTTTTTGTTCCTTCCTTCCTTTCCTTCTTTCCTTCCTCCCCCTTATTCCCTTTTCTCTCCTTCCTTCCTTCCCTTGCTCCCTTTTCTCTTCTTCCTTCCCTCTTCCCCCCCTCCCTTCTTTCCTTTCTTCATCCCCTTCTCTCCTTCCTTCCTTCCTTCCCTCCCCTTATTCTTTTCTCTTCCTCCCTCCCTCCCCTCCCTTCTTTCCTCAGTTGCTTCCTCTTCATTTCAATGAAATGAAGCAGAGAGAATAAATTGCCTGCCTCTCTGAATCTGTACCAGGAGATGGCAGTTGAGGTTCCTCCTTCATGGGACATTCACAACCTGTTACCCACGATAAGATTCCTTTTCCTCCCATGCTGGAAAGGATTCCTTCAAAAGTTGCTTTTTGAAGAGCGGGTTAAACTGTACGCTTGTGCTTGCCTTTTTCTCATCTGAGATGATGGCCAATGACTTCTGGAAAAACTTTGATTTTTCTCCTTCCTTCCTTTTTCTTTCTCTCCCTCCTTTCTTTCTTTTTCTTCTTCCTTCCTTCCCTTTTTTTCTCACTTTCATCCTTTCTCCCGCTTTCCTTTTCCTTCCTTCCTTCTTTGCATATTCCTTCCTTCCTTCTCTTCCTTCTCTGCCTTTCCTTCCTTCCTCCTTTGCATATTTTCGTCCGTGTGAATTTCTACAGCTGCTCTGTCACAAACAGCTGTGATTGATCGGTGGCACAATTTTACATATCAGGGCAACAGAGGAAGGTTAAACTGCAGCTTGAATTAAGCAGCTGTGTAAATGAAGCTGAATTGTCAACCCTCTTTATTTGCTTTTATATCACCGAGAACATGCTCCACCACATCACTTCGTCCTCATTCTTGGTAATCTGGAATTGGAAGGAATACCTATTTCCTAGTAAGAAATCCTGCTGGGTCTCAATATTAAAAAAAAGACTGTGTTGAGACTCTGGAAAGAGTGCAGCAAAGAGCAACGAAGAGGATTAGGGGACATACGGTGAACGATTACAGGAACTGGGTACGTCTCATTTAATGAAAAGTTTGCAGGCCTTTGGTATGCCGAGTTTAATGAAAAGAAGGACCAGGGGAGACATGATAGCAGTCTTCCAATATTTGAGGGGCTGCCACGAAGAAGAGGGAGGGTCAACCTATTCTCCAAAGCATGAAAAGGCAGGGCAACAAGCAACGGATGGAAACTCATCAAGGAGAGAAGCAACCTAGAAATAAGGAGGAATTTCCTGACAGTGAGAATAATTAACCAGTGGAACGACTTGCCTCCAGAAGTTGTGAATGCTCCAATACTGGAAGATTTTAAGGTTGGATAACCATTTGCCTGAATAGGGTCTCCTACTTGAGCCGGGGGTTGGACTAGAAGACCTTCAAAGTCTCTGTTCAAGCCCGCAGTGTTTGGGGCTGAAATCAGGAACGTTCTTTGTATGGAGAAATTGGAGTAAATCTGGTTGACCTGAAGGGGGCAGCAAAGGGCTTTTCTTCTGCATCTCTCTTAGTAACCCTTGTGGGTCTGCAGCCCAGGGTTCAATGAAATGCCTTTAAATCCAGAGTATTTATAGAGTTTCAACACTGCCACAACATAGAGTCAACAACCGAGTAGCCTCAGAATGGAATTTCCATTCATGAAAGAACAGAACCTACGTTGTTCTTCGGGAAAACAATCTTACTGACATAAACAGAGTTAAATCAGAGGGTAAGATGAATCAGCCATTGAAAGCTGACATGCTCAAAAGAAGGAACTTAAAGAAAGCAAATTATGTAATATTTCAAACTGAGAGCCTTGTTAATTTAGCTCACGTCAATCACTCTGTTCAATGTATGTCCAGAGCATTGTAGGTCTAAGCTGGAAGGAATAGCCAACACCCAAGAAGATAGGCTCAAGATCCAGATGGATCTCGACAGACTTGAACACTGCGCCATATGTAACAAAATGAAATTCAATGTAGAGAAAAGGAAAGTCCTACACTTAGGCAAGAAAAACCAAAAGTGCACATATAGACTGGGTGAAACCAGGCTCAGTAGCAGTAACTGTGAGAGGGATCTTGGAGTCTTAGTGTACAACCAGCTAAATAGGAGCCAGCAGTGTGCAGCAGCAGCCCAAAAAGCCAATGCAATCCTAGGTTGCATTAACAAAGGGATACAATCAAAATCAAGTGAGGTACTATACCACTCTATAAAGTTTTAGTAAGACCACACCTAGAGTACTGCATCCAGTTTTGTTCACCACATTATAAAAAAGATGTTGAGACTCTAGTAAAAGTACGGAGAACAGCAACCAGGATGATTAGGGGACTGGAGACTAAAACGTATGATGAACGGTTGCAGAAACTGGGCTTGGCTAGTCTAGTGAAGAGAAGGACCAGGGGAGACAGGATAGCGGTCTTCCAATATTTGAGGGGCTGCCACAGAGAGGAAGGGGTCAAGCTATTTTCTAAAGCACCTGTAGGCCAGACAGGGAATAATGGATGGAAACTGAACAAGGAGAGATTCAACCTGGAAACAAGGAGAAACTTTCTGACAGTGAGAACAATCAACCAATGGAACAGAAGTTGCCCTTGGAAGTTGTGGGAGCGCCATCACTTGAGACTTTCAAGAGGAGATTGGACTGCCATTTGTCAGAAATGGTGTAGGGTCTCCCACTTGGGCAGGGGGTTGGACTAGATGACCTACAATGACCCTTTAAGCTCTGATTATCTGTTATCAGGGGCAAAGCTCACCCAACCAGTCTCCCTTAGCAACAGAAATTTTGAGCTGAAATTGTGTTGGTTCTATGGTTTTGGCCAACTTACGCAACTTGCGGTTATACCACTTTTTCTAATTTCACTCTTACAATTTTGTGCCAGCCCACTTACTTCCCCATTTCCTTATCTGCACTGTGAGGACAAGCAAATTCTTAGAACGTGACAGAAAAATAGCCAGAGATACCAAATTCAAAGTCAAATTCACCATGGTGGATTTTTTTTTATTGTAAAAGAATACGGGAACTTGAGAGTTAAAAGGGACCTTGAAGATCTTCTAGTCCAACCCACTACTCAAGCAGGGGACGCTATATCAACTCAGTGGCTGTCCAGTCTCTTCTTAAAAGCCTCCAATGACAGAGCACCCACAACTTCTGGTGGCAAGTCGTTCCACTGATTTAATTGTTGTCACTGTCAGGAAATTTCTCCTTATTTCCAGGATGAAACTCTCCTTGGTTAGTTTCCATGCATTGCTTCGTGTCTCGCCTTCTGGTGCTTTGGAGAATAGGTTGACCCCCTCTTCTTAGCAGAGATCAGATAATCAGAGTTGGAAGGGACCTTGTAGGTCATCTAGTCCAACCCCCCGCCCAAGCGGGAGACCCTACACCATTTCTGACAAATGGCAGTCCAATCTCTTCTTGAAAGCCTCCAGTGATGGCGCTCCCACAACTTCCGAGGGCAAAGTTGTTCCATGGGTTGATTGTTCTCACTGTCAGAAAGTTTCTCCTTGTTTCCAGGTTGAATCTCTCCTTGTCCAGTTTCCATCCATTATTCCTTGTCTGGCCTTCAGGTGCTTTGAGAAATAGCTTGACCCCTTCCTCCTCTCTGTGGCAGCCCCTCAAATATTGGAAGACTGCTATCCTGTCTCCCCTGGTCCTTCTCTTCACTAGACTAGCCAAGCCCAGTTCCTGCAACCGTTCTTCATATGTTTTAGTCTCCAGTCCCCCAATCATCCTGGTTGCTCTTTGTGGCCCCTCAGATATTGGAACACTGCTATCATGTTATCCTTATAACCCCCTATCATAATATCATAACCCCCTAGTCCGTTTTTTCATTAAACTAGACATACCCAATTCCTGCCACCGTTCTTCATATCTTTTAGCCTCCGGTCCCCTAATCATCCTTGTGGCTCTTCTCTGCATTTTTTCCAGTCTCAACATCTTTTTTATATCAACCAAACTGGTTGCTGTATTCCAAATATGCTCCACCTAAGGCTTTATAAAGTGGTATGAGTACTTCATGTGATCTCGATTCCATCCCTCTATTCATGCAGCTTAGAATTGCACTGGCTTTTTTAGCTGCTGCAGCACACTGCTGGCTCATTTTTACGTCCGCTTGTTCTGACCCAAACCTTGTTCCAAGTAAACAAACACCAAACAGAGATAAATGTGAATTCCATTCATTCATGGTTAAAAGGCTATTAAAACTAATTGTCTCTGGATAAGAACGAGCCTTGCCAAGGCTGCCAAAAGCACTAGATTAAGTTGCCAGGAAATATTCAAAGTCAAAAGTCTCCAAAAACAAACCAAGATAGTCCGAACTTCCACAAGGCTTGAAAAGTTGACAAAGGCAAGAGACAAGACTAGCCTTTTGGGGCAGAGAATCCCACAGTTCAAAATGCCCATTGAAAGCAGAGAATGGGAATTTGTGGGGCGTGGGGAAGCATTGCCCTCTCCAACCAATTGAAATAGGACTATTTGTATAAGATGGGATGTTATGCAGGAAATTCACAAGACTGTAAGTGGATGACAAACTCCCAGAACTTGTGACAGGGGCGTATTTCCTATCCCCCCTCCCCCTTGACAAAACAATCCAAATTATCCATAGACTTCAGGACTCTAGTCCTCAGAAAACACATTTCTACACATTGCACTTGATTTGCCTAATATAATTGTCTGGTTTGGTTCTGCAGCCCAACAGGACAGACACAGACTTCAGAAGATAATTAGGACTGCAGAAAAAACAATGGCTACCCACCTGCCTTCCATGGAGGACCTGTATCCAGCATGAGTCAAAAAGTGGGCTGTGAAAATATCTACACACCCCTCACATCCTGGACATCAACTGTTTCAACTTCTACCCTCAAAACAACACTATAGGGCACTGCACACCAGAACAACTAGACACAAGAACAGTTTTTTCCTGAACGCCATCACTCTGCTAAACAAATAATTCCCTCAACACTGTTCAACTATTACAAAGTCTGCACTACTATTACTATTAATCTTCTCATCACTCCTTATCATCCATCCCCTCCCCCTTGTGACTGTATGACTGTAACTTTGTCGCTTGTATCCTTACGATTTATATTGACTGTTTCCTAGTATGATTTGATTGCTTATTGTACCCTATGATTATCATTAAGTGTTGCACCTGATGATTCTTGACTCTTGATGGATGTATCTTTTCTTTTATGTATACTGAGAGCATTTGCCCCAAGACAAATTCCTTGTGTGTCCAATCATACTTACCAACAAAGAATTCTATTCTATTCTATTCTATTCTATTCTATTCTATTCTATTCTATTCTATTCTAAATACCATAACTCTCAAACATTCTGGTTTGATGCTTACAAATCATTTAGGACACCCCCATAGAGTTGGTTGACCTGGTTGATGTCTATCAATGCTTACTATATTGGACATGAAAAAGAGACATTTGAAAATATTTATTTCACTTCATAAACTGCCAATACGAGTAGTCCTCGACTTACGGCCACAAGTGAGCCCAACATTTCTCGCATTAAATGTCTCAGGTTAAGTGAGAGATTTGTTAAGTGTGTTTTGGCCCATTTTCTGACTTTTCTTTTACCACAGTTGTTAAGTGAGTCACTGCAGTTGATAAAGTCAGTAACCTGGTTGCTAAGTGGATCCACTGAGTTTGTCAGGTCGCAAAAGGGAGAATCACATGACCCCTGGGACACCGCAAAGGCCATAAATAGGAGCCAGTTGCCAAGGCTCTGAATTTTTGATCCCACGAACATGGGGATGCCACAATGGTTGTACCTATGAAAAAATGGTCATAAGTCACATTTCTCGGTCCGGTTGTAACTTTGAACAGTCATTAAACAAACTGTTGTAAGTCAAGGACTACCTATAATGTCTCAGGGACCCCTCCCCAGGATTCCCCAAACCACATTTTGAGACCCACTGGCTTAATATAACCTGAAAGGAGAAAAGATTAATCTGGTCAGTGCATTAGAATGAAGCCAAACAATTGTGCAATCCTTTTCATTATTGAAGGGCATTTAATGTCCCAAACATGCAATTATGTTCAATTAAACTCCATTATGTTAATAAGAATACATGATGCTGTTCTTTAAAGGTTTCTGCCTGCCTCAAAAGTCTATATTTATTCTTCCCAGTACAATGGAGAAGAGAAACTTTGCAACCCATCAATTTTTTTTATAGTCGATGGAGGAGATAAGGCTGCTATAATTAACACCAGATGTGATGGGATCTTCAGCTTAAATTATTTCCGGCTTCTTGGGAGTCTCTAAGAGAAAGCGATCCTACCTGAGAGAAGTAACCTCTGGATCGGTTGATCTCCTCGGCGCACGGCAGAATTGGGACTGTGTTCCAATCCTGGGGTGGTTTAAATAGGTTGCCCTACTAGTGGGTTTCCCACAGTTACTTATTAACTTCCTTTAAAAGTCGGTTCAGGATGGTTTCCAGTCCACATGAAACTGGAAAGGTTGCTCAAATTAGAATGTGGTTTTTCCGTAGAGATTTTTCAAGGCTCTTTGATGGCAAAACAATCACTGAAGTTGACCGTGGGAGAAAACCTTCCTGTTCCACTTCTGTGAGAAGCTGGCCAGATGAATCGCATATATGCAAATATTTATATTTTTTTTAAATTCTTCCTGTCCTTGTCTTGACATTGAACTTCAAGGCAGCCTTATTTTATTAAGATAGGCTCAAGATCCAGACAGACTAGAACACTGGGCCGTATCTAACAAAATGAAATTCAATGTAGAGAAAAGTAAAGTCCTACACTTAGGCAAGAAAAACCAAAAGGACACATATAGACTGGGTGAAACCAGGCTCAATAGCAGTAACTGTGAGAGGGATCTTGGATTCTTAGTGGACAGCCAGCTAAATAGAAGCCAGCAGTGTGCAGCAGCCACTAAAAAAGCCAATGCAATCCTAAATTGCATTAACAGAGAGATACAATCAAGATCAAGAGAGGTACTAATAGCACTCTATAAAGCCTTAGTAAGACCACACCTAGAGTACTGCATCCAGTTTTGGTCACCACACTATAAAAAAGATGTTGAGACTCTAGTAAAAGTGCAGAGAAGAGCAACCAGGATGATTAGGGGACTGGAGACTAAAACATACGAAGAACGGTTACAGGAACTGGGCTTGGCTAGTCTAGGGAAGAGAAGGACCAGGGGAGACAGGATAGCAGTCTTCCAATATTTGAGGGGCTGCCACAGGGAGGAGGGGGTCAAGCTATTTTCCAAAGCACCTGTAGGCCAGACAAGGAATAATGGGTGGAAACTGAACAAGGAGAGATTTAACCTGGAAATAAGGAGAAACTTTCTGACAGTGAGAACAATCAACCAATGGAATAGAAGTTGCCTTCGGAAGTTGTGGGAGCGCCATCACTTGAGACCTTCAAGAAGAGACTGGACTGCCATTTGTCAGAAATGGTGTAGGGTCTCCCACTTGGGTGGGGGGGTTGGACTAGATGACCTATAAGGTCCTTTTGAACTCTGATTATTTGTTATCTATTATTATCGACTTATCAATAGGATGACCGCGTGCGGACATTTTGAATGTAGAGGTAGCCCTCAACTTACCAGTTGCAGCCTCCACAAGGTCACGGGATCAAAATTCGGGTGCTCGGCACAACTGACTCATATTTGTGATGGTTGCAGTGTCCCCGGGGTCATGCCATCAATTTTTGCCACCTACTGACAAGCAAAGCCAGTACAGAAGCCAGACCCGCTTAACGACCGTGTTAGTAACTTCACAACGGCAGCTATTCACTTAACAACCGTGGGCAAGCAAGGTCGTAAAACAGGGCAAAGCTCACTTAACAACTGGTCTGGCTTAGCAAATGGGAAATTGGGGCTCCCTTGTGGTCCACCTGGACTCTGTGCTTATTGTGAGAGTTTTAGTTTATTTAAATTCCTCCAGCTTAAGCCTTCAAACAAGACCCCGATCGGCAGGTGCTTTAAGAGCTGGTTGGATAATTGCTTGGAGGGGTAATCTCTGAGGGGTTATGAAAGCACCGTCTCCAATTGGATGCAGTTGGCCTCTGTTCACATCCCAGCTTCAGCGGGACCAGTGGTGGGATCCAAAAGTTCTAATATCTAATTGCGATTGCTACGCCATGGTTCAGTGTGCTGCACCTCATTTATAAATATGGATGAATGGATAGATGGGAGGAAGAGGAGAGAGGTGATGAAGGGGGGAAGGTCCTATTTGGTATGGTCCTAAGATATGAGCTTGTCAGTCAGAAAGGTCGGCAGTTCGGCCGTTCGAATCCCTAGCACCACGTTAACAGAGTGAGCTCTCGTTACTTGTCCCAGCTTCTGCCAACCTAGCAGTTCGAAAGCATGTAAAAAATGCAAGTAGAAAAATAGGGACCACTTTGGTGGGAAGGTCACAGCGTTCCATGCGTCTTCGGCGTTTAATCATGCCGGAGGCCACATGACCACGGAGATGTCGTCGGACAATGCTGGCTCTTCGGCTTTGTAATGGAGATGAGCACCGTCCCAAAGAGCTGGAAACAGCGAGCACATATACGTGAGGGGAACCTTTACCTTAAAAGTATATTAGAGAATTTTCTTCCAGGCATAATTCTGCCCGTTTCTAGAAAGTATCAAAGGGTCTTGGAACATGAGACGGACTAGCCCGGGACTTATGCTTTATGGAATATTCTCATCCAGGAGATATGGTTGGTTCTTATCAGGACCTCAAAAGTACTATCTTGGCCAGCCTAGAGTGTCCCAGGTGCATTCAAAAAGGGACAATGTGATCATAGCTGCCATGTATTTATTTATTTAAGAAACTTTATATGGCTTTATATTCTTCCCAGTGACTCCGGGCAGCTTACACCCACTATCTTGACTCTGACAGAATCCGGACACTCCTGATTCATGAGGGGGGTTTGCATAAATCTACCTATCATTTTGGATAGGGTTTCAGTATTGCCCAGGTAGAAAAAAAATGTCTTTATCCATTGGGAGGGGAGAAAAAAATACTTTTAACTACTGTGTTTTGTTGAATCTGGGGAAAAGGGAGACTAAACAAGAAAGGGAAACAGAATCAGAAATGGAAAATAGGAAAAAAATAGATGGTATGTTTTTGATTCTGAATTGCGGGGAAAGTTTCGACATGTAACCTTGGACTAAGTAACACACACGCACACACAAACGTATAAAAAGATACCTATTTGCAACTTGGAAACTCTCCAAAACAAATGAATAATGAACGCTGGATGTTTCCTGATTAAAGGATGGTAATTTTACATGGCAAATGGACCCTGAGTTTTTAACTACTTAATATGAATGCATTATGAATAATTTAAGATTCTTATTAAATGTAAAATTGAACATTCGTATGAAATGCGGATGCTTTAATATTCGTATGAAATAGAAATATCCTAATAGTCATATCAAATATTTCAATACAGGTACTCCTCTACTTACCACCATAATTGGAGCAAAAATTTCTGCTGCTAAGCAAGACAGTTGTTAAGTGAGTTTTGCCCCATTTTTTTGCCACAGGTTGTTATGTGGATCACCGCCATTGTTAAGTTCGTCCCACGGCTGTGAAATGGCTTCTCTACTGACTTCGATCGGCGTGACTCAGGGACTCACAACCGTCATTACTATGAGTCAGTTGCCAAGCATCTGAATTTTGATGACGTAACCGTGGGGATGTTGCAACAGTCCTACGTATCATAAGCCATAGTCATAGCTGCACAATCATAGTGATAAGCCACTTTTTTCAGTGGTGTTGCAGCTTTGAATGGTCACTTAAAGGAACTGTTGTAAGGAGAGAGAGAGAGAGAGAGGGAGGGAGGGAGGGAGGGAGGGAGGGAGGGAGGGAGGGGCTGGGCCATCCGTCAGCCCTCAGATGGAGAGTCAACAGGTCTGGAGGTGGCTGATGAGGAAGAGGAGGAACAGCTGTGTCCAGTGCCTGACACATGGATGCACAGAAGGCAGAGGAGAGGAGAGCAGTGGAAATCTATGGGCTGGTCCTTAGGAAGGAAGAGACACTACTGCTATTGAGGCCCCACCCCAGCTCTGGGGATAAAAGGCAGGGGGCGGAAATGAACAGGCATGGCAGGCGACTATTCATCTTCTGGACGGTCAGACTTGTTAGACCTGTGAGAGAAACTTTGCCGGCGCTCCTAAGAAAGGAATCTTTTGAGTTAACATCAAGATGGGTTGTCGTGTTTGGGGAGCTGGATCAGAACATTGACAGTTAAGGCGGCAGCCATCCACCGGTGCTCAGAAACCTCATCCCCTTGAATGCATGCAACCACAAAGTAAAAAAAATAAATATTTTAAATACAAACAGTTCTCCACTTACGACTGATTACTTAGAGACAGTTCGTACTTACAACAGGCTCTCCAAAAGACTTGGTTTCAAAGCTCCAACGTCATCCCTCCTCACCGCAGTCACGTGATCACTTTACGAGCGCTCCGCGACTAATTCGCATACAGCCATTTGCAGCAGTTCGATCATGTGACCGCAGTTTGCGACGGTTTTGTTGGAAACCTGTCTTTACTTTTGGTTTCTTCCCAGCAAATCCAGCCCTTAGCAAAACAATGGATTCACTTAATGACCGCTGCCTTTGCTTAATGGCTGCTGCACAAAAAGGTATAAAAATGAACCTGCTTTACAACTATCATAACTTACCACTGTAATTGCTGGGCTCAGTTATGGTCGTAACTCGAGGACTATCACTATTCAATTTCAATGTCTTATTGCAGTGTGGACCTAAGTTGCAATAATAAATAGATTATTATTGCATGTAAATGATATGAATGATAGGACCAATTATTGTTCAATTTAAAATCTCCCTCCAGTTGAGCTCATCCCCTTGTGACTATGTAAAAATAACCATGACAGTTACCTGAGGAAGAGCTTGGAATTGGTTTCTATTCCTTTTGGGGGGATTTGCTTTTTTATAACTTCTCAGTCAAGATCCTGGCTGGGATTTCCTTGCGGTCTTCCATCTAAGTATCAGCCAAGTCCAATCTTCCTTACATCAGCCAATATCGGCCATGTAGTTTCATTCTTAGCAATTCAGCTGTGGGACCAAAGGTTATCTAAATATGAATGTTCCTCTTTCTCTCCACACGTAATCCAGCTCACAGGGTTGTTGTTATGGAGAAAACAGAAGGAGGAAGAAGTATTAGATATGTTAGCTTCCTTGAGTTATTTATCAAAATAATAAAAGCAGGAAACAAAACAGCATAGAACAGAGCAGAATAACTTTATTGTCCCTTTGAACGTACATGAACCGTCATACGTTAAAATGAAATTTCGTTGCATACAGCTCTTAAAAGGATCGCCACCTCCAATATACGCTACATAAACAGGACAAAATAAATACACACAAAATTATGTACATACCCACATATATTATACGACACAAAGAAACAACACCGTCTAGCTCGGATACGTACATGTACATGACCAGAAAAGCCAATCTTGCGAGTGTGCCAGACGGATGTTACAGAATCTGGTAGTCCTGCTAGAAATACTTCTAAACCTCCACCCAGAGGGGGAGCAACAGAAACAGACCGTGAAGTGTGTGTGCGCGGAGTCTCTAACAATGCTTCGAGCTCTAAGTGCATAGCGCTTATAAGAGTATCCTGAATAATGGGAAGCGAGTTTCCTATAATCTTCTCCGCTGTCCTCACCACTCTCTGTAGGGACTTTCGATCTGAGGTGCTGCCACCACCAAACCAAACAGGGATGAGGTTTGTTAAAAATGCTCTAAAATAAAAGCATGTTGCAAGACAGTGGTCTATCTTTGTGGCATGGAATAAATACTGTTCCCCCCCCCCCCCCCCCAAGGAATTTATAGGAGAAACTAGCAGGGTCCATAGAGGTTGTGCCAATTCACACAAGAAGAAGTCAGGGCTTTGATTACTAGCTGTGATCACTGGCTGTGTTGATATTTTGACCTTCCCCTGCAAACATTCCTGTCTGAACCTCCCTCCTTAACATATATTTGGAGTCTTAGATTACAGGTTGTCCACGACTTACAATGGTTCATTTAGTGACCGTTCAAAGTTCCAACACTGGACAGCCACTTGTCTGAAATGGTATAGGATCCTCTGCTTGAGCAAAGGCTTGGATTAGAAGGCCTTCAAGGTCCCTTCCAGCTTAATTCTAATTGATTAAGCTGCTCATAATTGACAGCTTTAAGATCCCAAATGGGGTCTAGGACAATTAACCATGGGCACATGGCTGTGTCCGCTTCAATGTGGGTCCCCCACCACAGCTGACCCATTATGGCTAACGCTCCGCCAGTGTTTCCTCCCTCCCCACTGATCACCTGTCCCCTCATCCTGGACAATTCCCAGAGATACACTTGTCCCCAGCCAATAGGCTGTGTAAGACAAATAGACTCCGGTGGCCCGGCCAATCAGCTGCATGGGACAAATAGAAACTTGTTCCTGGCCAATCGGCTGTGTGGGACAAAGAAACACTGGTTGCCTGGCCAATCGGCTGTTTGGGACAAATAGAAACTTGTTTCCGGCCAATCGGCTGTGTGGGACAAATAGACTCTGGTGGCCCGGCCA
>NW_020717431.1:42899-72874 GCF_900518725.1 Notechis scutatus | reverse complement strand
ATCAGAAAATAAAATACAAGCTGAATAGTCAAGATCTTGTTGATGACCCAAGCTCTGTAAAGGACCTTGGAATACTGATCTCTAATGATCTAAGTGCTAGAGCCCACTGCAACTACATAGCCAAAAAGGCATTAAGAGTTGTTAACCTAATCCTACGTAGCTTTTTCTCTGGTAATATCACACTACTAACCAGAGCATACAAAACATTTGCTAGACCAATACTCGAATACAGTTCATCAGTCTGGAACCCTCATTACGTATCTGATATTAGCACAATTGAGAAAGTCCAGAAATATTTCACAAGAAGAGTTCTCCACTCTTCTACTCGTTGTAGAATACCTTATGCCACCAGACTTGAAATTCTAGAACTAGAAAACCTTGAATTACGCCGTCTTCGGTCTGATTTAAGCATGGTATATAAAATCATACATTGCAATGTCCTACCTGTCAATGAATACTTCACTTCAACCATAACAACACAAGAGCACACAATAGATACAAACTCAAGGTTAACCGCACCAAACTTGATTGCAGGAAATACGACTTCAGCAATAGAGTGGTCAATGTCTGGAATACTCTACCCGACTCTGTAGTTTCTTCCCCAAACCCCAAAAACTTTAACCTTAGACTGTCTACTATTGACCTCACCCCTTTCCTAAGAGGTCTGTAGGGGGCGTGCATAAGCGCACCAACGTGCCTACCGTCCCTGTCCTATTGTTTCTCTTATTCTTCTTTTATTTTTCTTATATGTACCCATTTCATGTATTCACAACTATGTATACACTTATACTTATTATCTTGTAAACAATTGGCAAATCAAATAAATAAAATAAATAAATAAAATAAATAAATAAACCTGAATCCTTAGCTGCATTTGCTCCTGTTTAATCCTATAAGTCTCTTTGTCTCCTGCTTCTCTTTTCAACTGCAACATGTTAATTCCTGCTTCACTTGCTTATAAAATTCCTTTTATATTTTCATCATAGTGATAAACACTTCGTGATAGAAAGATGATAGATGACTTACAGATAGCAAACATCAAATGGGAAAATGCCAAAGTCTTTGCCACGGAAAGAATTCATGAGAGGAAGTTTGCTGCCCATGTGGTCCATGAGAAAGGAACATGATGATGATGATGATGATGATGATGATGATAAACACTTTCTCAAACTATCACAATTCCTGGAGGTAATCAATATGTCAGGGCTCCAGCAGTTACCCCCATTTAAATCATGACTCTCGAACCAACTTCCAAAGTTTTGAGAAGATTTATTAGGAGTAAACATGCTGGCACTTCCTGGGTGTAGCCGATTCTGAGAAACATCATTCATTGTCACCCTTGACCCTGTTTTTCCCCCACCCTCTGGTTGTATCATAATTCATATTCTCCAATGGGACACATCCATAGCCAAGAGTCATCAATCATGCTCTCCAGTTAGAATTTTGTGTGGCAGAAACTTCAGTCACTTAGAAACTAACTTTGAAAACATTTATGGAATGCAAGCTGCCCACTGCTCCCCCTTCTCTTTCTGCTGGCAACTCTAAAAAGACCATAGAAATATTTTGAGTTGTCACAATAGTGTATTGGGGGGAGGCATAAAAACCACAGTCTGCCACTTCCAGGTGATCAGGAGGAATCAGAATCACTTCCCTTACCAGAATCTTGGAGGTAGTGATAGAGGTTCCATTTCACAGACAGGATTGTACATTTGCTGACTGGTTAGCAAATGCTAGTACACACCACTTACATCAACGAAGTTGGGTAGCTAGTCAGCATCTCCATGATTTTGGTTACGTGACTAGTCATATGAGCCAAACCTTATAATTTATCAGAAAGGGGAGCTTCTAATTCCTAAAAAAAAGAGGGAACATGTCATTCTCTTTTTCTTCCCTTGCATTTTCAATTATACAATACACATGAATTATAGGTTCCAATCTGTGTCAGTCTCGGGGACTAAAGATTTAGTCTTCCAAACTTTCAAATGTGCACTGGAGCCCATCCCTGGGGAGCTTTCTCTACAGAAGTTTCTGTTTCTGTAGAGAGAAATTCCCTGAGGATGAGCTCCAGCATGAGTCCAAAAGCTCAGAAGATTAAAACTCTAGTCTTGGTGACCAACTCCGATTGGATCCTGCAACCTTGTCCCAAGACACGTATATTTGCCTTCATTCATGACAGAAATTATACCCCATTATTTCCCCCTCAGAAGAGTAATTGTAGATCAATTTCTATCTTCCATTTTCTATTTCTTTTTCTCCTTTTCTCTTTTTACGTGTCTAATATGAAATAAAGCCGTTCTCCTCTTATGAAGACTTGAGATCCAGCTTTAGAAATAATAGTGGAATGGAACTAAGCTGCTTTTGGATTCCTCATTCCAAAGAAAGTAGCTAAGCCATTAGGTCTTGTCTCTGATATTCAGAATAAACCTAGAAGATTAATTATACAGCTATTATATTTTTACTCATCGCTGTCAGATCAATATTTACTGAGACTTGGAAGATTATAATTCTATTGTGAGATCTTTGGTTGTTGTTTCAAAATTTTCTGTTTGCAAAAGAGAGAGAGAGAGAGAGAGAGAGAGAGAGAGAGAGTTTTCTGCCTTTTGCAGAGAGGTGGATTTGAAGCTGTACAGATGCAGATAAATAACTCAACAAGACATCCATAACAAATTAAATTTATTGGTTCATCAGGTATCCTCATAACTCACGTTTGTGATGAAGTTCTTCTTTAATGACCAATCCTTTGTATATCTGCCTAGCAGTAAAAGTTAGGAGATAACCCATCTCGCAGCAATAGAAAGAAGCTGCCATGGGTTAAAGAGTCCAGGCAAAAGTGAGGAAAACCTCCCCCAACCCTTCGAGGGTCAATTTAGTGACCAATCAGGATTACAGATGTGGCCACGTGACATGAACTACATTTCCCAGGATACCTTTAACTACATTTACCATGATGCATTCCCTTAAAGGGACAGCTCAAAATTCCTAAGTAACTATCCAATTCCCATAGACTGGCTGGGACAGCAGAGAGAGAGAGAGAGAGAGAAAAGAAATAAAAAGTAGGTAGAGAAATACAAATATATAGATCATATAGATCTGAATATTTAATGAAGTCTTCTAATAAGCCCCACTGCCCACATCAGTATCACCCAAATGAGGTTGCAACATGAATATATTCATGACCAACATCTACAGGAAGAAAGTCTATGGACTTATATGTGTGCATTCCCAAGTGGGCTGGCATTATCAGGGTTCTTCTCATCAAGGGTTACAAAGATTCACACACAGCAAGAAGGGAAGTGATATTGGAATTAATGCTCTGGGTTCACAGCATATGAATGCGGCAAGAGACTTCTGAATATAGGAACTAGAAGCTATTTTTAAAAGTAGGCCTACTTCTCCTCTCAAGAGGTAGGTATTTGCAATGAGAGGCAATGAAAATATAGAGGCAACAGCATTTTAAACCACAATGTTAATGCAACAGCAACAACAAGCATCATTAGATAGGAAAAAACAACAACCTCTAGCCATAAGCATTCCATTTTGCAGTTAGTATGTTGCTGTCATGTACACATTATGCAACTAAAAACTTCAAGAGAATTAACAACCGGTGAGAGACAAGGGTTTTAAGTTCTGAATTACATTTTGTCCCCATTTGATATTATTATTATTATTTTGTTGTAGACACCTATCATAAGCCATGTAAAGAAAAAAAAAATAGGAATTAAAAAGTAGCTAAGTGTTGCAGAAGTGCCTGTTATCTCATCTGAAGGTTAACTAAGGAAGAACAAAGAACACAATAGTCGAATCTTCATAGTAAACACCAGCTTGCCTTTCAGTGGTTCCTGTTCCACTCTTTATAAAATTTTATTAATTGCAATGCATGTGGGTCTACATGCAACTCTGAGCTCCAGATGGATTTCGCTGCAGAATGAGAACAAATTGAGAGAAAAAATTTCCTTTCAAATAAAGCCCATCTATTGGACACGGACAGTTTGGAGAGAAAAATAAATAAATAAATCACCAAGCTTTTTACACTGCACATCAGAAGTCTGTTAGGACAATTAAATGAGGAGGAACCTAGCAGCTGTAATAGTACTGTAACTAGTGAATATTCCTGGCACAATTATTACCATTCCTGAATTCCTATTTTCTTTCATTTAATTTATTTTTAAAGAAGGAACAATTAATGAACCCACAATTGTATGGACAGGATCAGATTGAACAATATGGCTTTAGATGTCCTGTTCATGGTGATGTGACTGACGTAAGAGTAAGATTGGTCCACAGTACTTTGCAATCGTTTATTGGCAGCTTATCCACAGCCAACTATATTAGGATATAACATTCTCACAAGGCTGCACAACAGAACAGAAGGACATGTGAAATTGACTAACTTCCACTTCCTGAGCCGATATCCAAACCAAATTGCAATTATACTTTGACATTTGCACATTTCTAAAGGTTATGGTGGTTTTCTACAAACAAAAAAAGGCATACAAGGATGTGTATACGGTATTAGAGGAAAGTGGTAAATTGTATATGCTTATGAGAAGAATGCAAAAAACACACTATATTGAGATCAACTACAAAAAAAAGTTGTATCATAGAGGTAAGCATGAAATGGCGCATACATTAGTTTTATTTGTGTTTATTCATGCCAGCTTAACAAAGATTGCAAATGGATATAAGAGGAATTAAATCTTAGATTAAGAGAAAACTGGAAACTAGGTATCCTGAGTATAACAATATAAACAGGCAATTTCATTATGTATTTTTCTCCTTGTCCATTGCAGTTCAAGCTTCAAAACTCGAATATTATTCCAAAGGCTATTTGGCAACATAATCAACATGGAGACAAAGCACTCATGGCAAAGAAAGGACATATCTGAAGAAATGGTCATTAATTTATAAAATCACAAATGAAAAATTTAAAGTAGCACAGATGAATATTTAAAGAAGAAATGTGCAGTAAGAATAACATGCATTGTTGCACAGTTATCCTGATTGTGTGTGCTGTTTTGTCTCTGATTCAGATGCAAAAGTTTCAAAAGATTAAAAATTGTGAATGTGTGAATGTGTGAATGAGAGATGGAGAAGTTTGTACCTATAGAAGTTTCTAGTCTGTCCTAGCATTACTGGACATAAATTTTAGACAATTGTTTCAATCCGAGTATTCAAAATTCACTAGAAATGAATAAAATAATTTTTACGCCATTATTTTCATCTGTGTTTTTGTCTCATTGAAAAAGTACATCATTTGTTCATGATTTTTTTCTGCAAAGCATTTTTTTTTGCCAAGATACTTAAAATGTGAATTTGAAGCAGTGATAGGATTCAATTTTTTTTTACTACCGGTTCTGTGGGCGTGGCTTGGTGGGCGTGGCAGGGAAAGGATACTATAAAACCTCCAGTCAGAGGTGGTATTTGCCGGTTCTTCGAACTACTCAAAATTTCTGCTACTGGTTCTCCAGAACTGGTCAGAACCTGCTGAATACCACCTCTGGTTTGAAGCCTACTTTATGAGTAACAGGTTGACTCGTTTGATTATTAAACCTTGATTATTTGATTATTAACCTTGTAAGGACTTAGAGCTGGCTAGCTTTCAAGTCAAAGAGGGAAGCCAGATTTGTTTAATGATTATATGATTCACTTAACAACTGTAGTGATTTGCTTAACAACTGTTGCAAAAAAGGTCACTCTTGCTTGAATGCTTTCAGAAAGAAAAGTCATGCTTCAGGGTAGGGAAAGGGAATGGCACATTTCATTCAAGTATGATTTTCCTTTTCTTTAACATTGCCTGCATGTATTAAATCCATCGTGTAGCTTAATTACTACAAAGGTGCTTTTTCAAAAGACACCTGGACTTCCTTTGTTTTTCCTTGAACATGTTTCGCTTCTCATTCAAGAAGCTTCTTCAGCTCAGACTGATAATTATCTACTCTGTTATTAAACTCAGAATAAGAACATTATAGATATGGACAACTGGGCCAAACCATTTAAGCCATTAAGTCTAACCCTCTTCTTAGTGCATGGATTCGTATATATTTATTTACATTTATTTATTTATCAAATTTATATAGCTGTTCATCTCATTAGAGAAAACTCTGGGTAGCACACAAATTTAATCATCCAGACAGAAGGTTGTCTAACCTCTATTAGAACAGATCCAATGAAGTGAAGCCCATCACTGCTCTGGTTAATTGATTCTATTATCAAACTATTTTTATCTTTAGGTGATTGGTGTTAACATTTAATCAGAATCTCCCTTCCTTTAAATTCCATTATTCCATTTCTTGCATTTTCTGGAATGACAGAGAATAGGTCCTGATCTTCTTCCATGTAACATTATTTCAGGTATGTGAAAATTGCTGTCATATCCTTCTTGGTTACTCTTCTCAAGGTTAGACATATATTATTTTACATCTTGTTTTTATATCTGCGTACTATTTATTAGTTATGGTACACTGCTTGCTAAATATACACAACCCTTTCAATTGCTCTTAACAAGTTTTTATTTCTAGGACCCTGAACATCCTCACTGCTTTTTCTCAACCTAATGTTGCTTATGTTGCTAATGTTGCTTGGTGCCTAAAAACTGGACATGATTTGGTCTAACCAAAGCAGAATGACGTGGAGTGTACTTTCCCTAATTTGGGAGTTGTTTGAAGTCTGACAAAGAAGAGGAACTTCTTGTGGCAGTCTATTCTACTGGCTGATAGCTGACATAGTGAGGAAGTTTCTCCAGATGACTGAGTCTACTTCTTTGTAGTTTCAATCCACTGATTTTAATTATGCGCCCTGGAGCAATAAAAAATAACTCTACTTCTTCTAGGTGACAACCCTTCCAATATTTGAAGACTGCTATCTTATCTCCCATAGTTAACTAATTCTTCTGTAAGTTAAAAAAATATTCATTTTTTAACTGTTCCTCATAGGATTGGTTTCCTGACTCTTCATTTTCTTAATAGCCTCCTCTGAATTCCTCTGAATTTATTATTGTTTGCTTTGAATCATGATGCCCTGAACTAGATGCAATATTCCAGTTGGGGACTGACCTGGGAAGAATGGAATGGAACAATTTCTTGATCTGGGTTCTATGCTCTTGACTGTGCATTCCAAAATTGCATTCATTTTCAAGGGAGCTGCCTCATACTAATTGTTAATTGCTCGCCACTGCTGATTGTGTGCCTTTAGTAGATTTTTCCTTAGAAACTCCTACCAATCTTGTGTTCCTTTTCCCATTAGTTGCTCCTTGAAATTTTGCTCATTGCATTCTTAGTTTATTATAACTCTAAAACAAATCTAAAACACATGTTTGATAACCCTCCATTTAAATCCCATTAAAATTAGGGACTCCATTGCTCTATTTCTTTTGAAAAATGGTATCCTTCAATTATATCAGTTGGAGACATTTCACCATGACTCCGATGCAGCTATAAAATCATGTTTAAATTTCTGATCTAAGAGATCAACAGCATCCCAGTATATACAAAGTGTGCCATGAAGTTTCTGATTTTTTTTTGTTCTTTCAGATTGTTTGTTGAACAGTTTTAGAAGTCTCATTTCAACAATGCATTTGTGTTTTATGCTGAGGATTCAATTTAAAACAAAGGATTCAATTTAAAACTATACCTATCCAGTTTACTGGTCCTTTTAAGGTATGGCCCATCCTCTATCAATAGTATGATATATAGATAATTCAGACCATGTTCCCAGGGGTGGGATTCTACAGGTTCGCACCTATTCGCTAGAACCAGTTGTTAACATTCTAAGCAGTTCGGAGAACCGGTTGTTAGAAGAAATTACTGGCCTAATCCTGTAAGGAAGGCAGGAAGGAAACATTCTGGTGTTGCTTATAGAAACTGCCTCTCCGTTAAACCTTATTACATTCTTGGCATTCCTGTCTCAGGAACGTCTCTGGAGTTTTTTTCCCCCTCCTTTGCTGGTACTTTGCTTGTGTAGAGTGACCATTTAAAGTTACAATGGCACTGAAAAAAAGTGACTTATGACCATTTTTCACACTTACGGCTGTTGCAGCATCCCCACAGTCATGAAAGGTCAGGAGAGGAGATGCGTGCCTCGATGTGAGTGATATTGATTTGGCCACACTCAGCCAATAACATGACCACCAAGCCATGTCCACCCAGTCACATGACCACCAAGCCACGCCCACCACCTAAGTCACCAGTTGTTAAAAAATTTGAATCCCACCCCTGCATGTTCCCTATTGGCAAATATCTCCTATCAACACCATTAATATAGCCAGTTGTTTATCTGTAGTATTTGTTCACTTTCAGGTCCATGGTTTGGGAGAATGAACAAGGATACCACCTCAGCTCCCAGGCTTTTAAGCTTTCTTTTGGAATTTTCAAAATTGATGATGGGATATACCACCTATCCCTTGTGATACAACACTACCTATCTCCTGTCTACAATACAGTCCTTTCAGCAATCCCAAGAAGATTCCACACCCATTTGTGCTCTGATTCAGATGACCTTGAGGCTACAGATAAATCCCCAAGTGGTCTCAATGACTCTCAGAGAGCTAACAATTGATCTTCAGACAGCTAACAATCAGACGACTGCAAATAATATACATCTTTCTATTCCCCACCATTCAGTCAGTACTAAATAAGCTTATTGGATGAGAAGCGAAATGTTTTCAAGGAAAAAACCCCAAAAAAGTCCAGTTGCCTTTTTAAAAGCACCTTTGGGACACCAAGATAAATGATTTCTTTTTCTTTAGTTCTTTCCTCAAGCTTTTAGGTAAGGCAAGAATATGTGATAACCTCCTTCCCCTCCCATCTCAACTGCAAGCCCATGTGTTACAGACCAAGTTGCAGGCCAATCTGAGAACAATCTCTATTGCAAGTTAATGTTCCAATCAAGCAAGGATTCCTCGGTGATGTCCAAATGTTTGCATGTTCACATATCTGGTCTGAATCATGCTCAAAGGAAAATAAAGTTGCCCTCGTGTGCATTCAGTCCTGGATTCAAAGCATTTGAAACAAACAAATCACAAATACGTTGTAGGCTCCAACCATATAAAACAAGGCCTGTCTTTTGGGACTTTGGTTTCCTTGGTTACTGCAGAAATTGTCACTATTAGGCATTGGAGCAGTCCTGAATGCTAACACCGTCAAAGAGTTTGGCTTTTTTCCCCTTCTCTCTCCAACCTCTTCTCAATGCCTTCCTCTTATTAGATCATTGAGATTATCCATGGACAACCCAATTATTTCAACAAATCCCATCTGGTTTCAACTTAATTTTCTCATTCAAAAAAGCAAATCCAGTGCAGACGCATCTATTTAGCTTGACTTTTACCTTGAAGTTTTTAAAATGCTGGAGAGCTTTCGATATTGGTCCAGATTACAAATATTACAAGTACCAACTCAAAAAATAATTCTTATTGTTATATTTGCTTCATTATTTATGTTCCATAGTTGTTTGGGTACATAGACTAAATCAATCTAAGTAGTTGAAAGGTAGAAAATTTTAAAAAAATTAAAAGGCAGTTATGACAAATACATGTAATGCAGACTTTCTACTATTGTTGTTTACATCTAAATTGTAGCTTGCCATTCTATCCATCTGGTCTATGGCCAATAATGCTGTTACTATGGCGATAGAAAGGAAATAAATCATTTTCAGAAATTAAGTGGAATGGCTTCTGTATATCTTGGATTTTCTATGGGAAAGGCATTAACCTTTATTATCAGTTTCTATATACAAATGGTTAGATTAAAGAAAAGTTGCAAAACAATTTGAGTTAAATTATTGTGCAAACCCAAATATTCCTTTAAAAGTACTGTTTATTTTGAAGTGAGTATAGGTCTGGTCCATGTATATATCTACAATTGACAATTCTTGACTAAAAATGAGGAGAATTTCAACAAATAATTTTAAAATACAAATTCTACCTCAAATGCCCAGTTTTAATAAGGGCTACCTGTCTAATTTTTTGGATATTTCTAATATCAATATACTGTATTTATATTCTGTTTAAATAGTTGAATTATATCTCTAGGTACTCTTATCCCTAAATAGGTAATTGCTTTCAGGCACCATCAAAACTATTCTGGAAAAACACAACAGAAACCAACTGATTAGACATCAAGTAGTGCCCAAAGACATCAATTCAGATTTAGACAATTTATGTAATATTCAGAAATGATTCCTAAACTATCAATTTTATTAATCCCTGTATGGAATATTTAGGTTTATCAATAGATACCAATTTATTATCTCAAATAGAATTCCTTTGTATTCTTAGCTAAACAAATCAAACCATAAATCTTAATATGACATCTACTCATATACGCAAAGGACTTCAAACACAAATCAGACAATAAAGAAATGACAGGAGAGCCTACTACACAATACTTTTCAATAAAAAAAAAAAGTGAAGAGAATCCCATTAGTCTTCACATGTTTTTGGAGAAGAGAAAACAACTTTAATCCATTCTAAACTTCTTAAAAGGACGAACAGTTTTAATAAATGAATAAAAAACAGGTACTACCTTGCCAGTAGACCTTGTTTATTAAATAATGGATTTCTGGTACCTGAAGAATTGCAATAGAAGTTCACCTGCCAAAATAAAACAGAAATGTCTTCAGTTCAAATAACTTTTGACATCTGGACTGGTTCAGCATTGCAAGGGCTTCAAAATCCATCTAATATTATATAGATTGGAATGTGTTTTTCAAAATAAGAACCCTATCTTCATTATATATAAGTGATCGTTAGAATCTATTGACATAGATGATCGAGGATATAGAAAAAAAGAAATGCAGTAAGAAATTGAGGTATTCAGTACATGAAGATCAGTAGTTTATTTGGATACATCACATATCTATATCTTTAAAGTTACAGTTACTGTAACATAATTTAGTTTTTGAGGAACCAAACACATGTTACAGCATTTGGCAGACAAAATGCCTCAATTTGGTGAGGTGTTTATCTTTGAATTGGTTTGAGATCATTCTGAGTATGTAAAATCCATTGAATTACATGGACTGCCATTGGGTGCAGTGATTAAGCAATTAGGCTAGAGACCAGGAGATCATGAATTCTAGTACTGCTTTAGGCACAAAGCTTAACTTAGCAATTTTAGAGAAATTATTCATCTCCAACTTGTGGAAAGTCTGTTCAATTGTCCTTTCTATTCTACAGATTGATATTGTCCAGTCATATACTTAGCTTTTGAGCTCAGGTTAGGTCAACCAGATGCTGCCATCTGCGTAAGGACACAACCAGTGGTGGGATTCAAATTTTTTTACTACTGGTTCTGAGGCTTGGTGGGCTTGGCTCGTTGGGTCTGGCAGGGGAAGGATACTGTAAAATCTCCATTTCCTCCCCACTCCTGGGAGAAGGTTGCTGCAAAATCCCATTCCCTCCCCACCCCACTAACCTGCTTTCCGGCTCCGTTCTTTTGTGCAGAGCAACAAAAGAAGACCCGGCCGATCAACTGGTACTCGGGAGGCAGAGAATAGATGGGGGCAGGGCCAGTCAGAGGTGGCATTTTCCAGTTTTCCAAACTACTCAAAATTTCTGCTACTGGTTCTCCAGAACTAGTCAGAACCTGCTGAATACCAGCTCTGGACACAACCCTGATTTTAGATGGATCCAACTGATTTGTGGTTGGTTTCTGTATGCAAAATGAGTGGATACATCATGTTGTTTTGGGATTCAGTTACCAAAAATATTTGTAGCTGGCATTCTCCTTCGCTTTCTTCTTTCTATATCAGGGGTATTCAAACCAGGCCACTTTAAGACATGTGGACTTCAACTCCCAGAATTCCCCAGCCAGCCATATTATATATATCCCTTTCCTTTTCTCTCCTATTATCTCCCAAGGCTTAGGCCTCAAGAGGGAATGAGAGGAGAAGGGGATTAAGGAAGAGAAGGCTTCTTTCTTTCTTTCTCATCAGTTGGATTCCTCTCTTTGTGCTAAACAAGAAGATCCTCTTTCAGTAAACAAAGAGGACATGCATCAAATTCATACCACAGAAAGCAATGTCTCCCACATTGCTATTTTATCTTCTCCTCTCACAGCCTCAGGAGATGGATCTGTCTGTATGGGGATGGAGAAAGAATTCATTGTGTTGAATTCATTGCTTTGCTGGCAAGAAAAAAAAAGCCAATGCCTGTTTCCCCACCTTTTGCAATTAATTCAGGCAACTGGATGTCTTCTACTTACGAAGTAATCATATTTTTTGCAATTTATGAGTGGACCAGAATTATATGGATGCAATGAATTAGAAAGGATGTAGTTGTAGGATGGAAAATAAGAATACAACTCCCAGGCTGTCCCTTCACCACTGTGCTTTTATTAAAAGATGACATATCAAATCAAGTCAATCTTTTTTCTTTTACTATCTTAGACCAGTTTAAGGAAGGTGGGGTACAGTGATTTTAAAAAGCATAAAAGAAACATCAGAGTTTAAAAATAAAAATTATGAACACCTAGAAAATATTTTAAAAATATTAAAACAGATAATTGTCAACCCTGAAGCTGGCCTGACTATGGCTATTTTGAGACTTCAGAGCTAACACACTAGGGAAGAGAGATAGGGAGGCAGGAATAGAGATAGATGGGGTTTGTAATCAAAATAAAACACTTTCTCGTTGGAATCAAGGACATTCCTGCAGGTGCTTGGAAGGAGGGTTCTGGAGTTACCTAGCAACTGGACAGTGTCCCAATTGGACCATGTGACTGATTGTTTTGAGAAAGTGACAAACTTACTTTTAATCAGGTGAAAACCATGGGAATATTCAGAGTCAGTTTTCACCAGCTTATGACATATCCAACAAACAATATGACATATCCAACAAACCTGTTCTTTGAGGAATTTGCCTGCCTCAGGGTTTTGTTTGATATAGGTATGTTACCTGGAACCCTGACAATAGTATATACAAAACATATTAAACCAGAGTCTATATTACTCTGTGACTGATTGTTTTTGAGAAAGTGACAAATTTTCACTTTTAATCAGGTGAAAACTGCAGGAATATTCAGAGTCAGTTTTCACAAGCTTGTGCCAATATGACATATCCAACAAACCTATTCTTTGAGGAATCTGCCTGCCTCAGAGTTTGGTTTGCTGTGGATATGTTACTTGGAACCCAGACAATAGTATATACAAAACATATTAAACCAGTCTATATTAAACACGAGAAACAAGAATCTAAAAAAAAGTCTAAAAGGTGGAGTAGAGATAGCGTAGGAAAAGTTTGTGTTTCAGTGTTGTTTTCCAGCAAGTTTGGGAGAGTAAACATTCGTTTTGTGGAGATGTTTCACCATGGAGTTGATATAGAAACTGAATAAGAGTGGGTCCAATATGCAGCTTGGCTTGATGCCTTTCTCAGTTTCAGTGGCAATGGGTGAGATGATCTTACTTCGAATGAGGTCCCTTCATGCAGCATACATATTAAATGAAGGAGACATCTTTCAGTCAAGGAAACCTCCACTTTTCCTCACAATTTAGCTCAGGATATGGAATCAAATGTTGTTTTGAAGTCTGTGAAAGCAGAATAAACCATGTTGTTGCAAATCATCCAGAGTCCCTTAGGTAATATGGGTAGTGTAAAATTATTATAAATAAATAAATAATAAAGAAGATTATATTTCTGGAGGAATGTTTTTCAAAAGAGATGATGGCTCTGGTCTATGGTGGATCAGCCTTCCTTAAAGCCAGTTTGCTCCCCAGTTTTCTTGTTCCAGCTAGTCCTGGAATTTTTATTGTAGATGTGTGTAAAGTTTGCTGATTATGTGGAGGAGGCTGGTTGGTCTATAATTATCAGGATCATTCTTCTTTTCCTTTTTTTATACATATAGAGACAATTATTACAAGGTCCCAATCCTTGGGAATTCAGCCATAAGTGCTCAAGCAAGTAAGGGTGAACTGCAGGCCCAGAAGTCAAAGTTGTTTTTAATAGAACAAGAAAAGAAAACTACACCAACAGATTTACCTGTCCCTATTTCAACTTTTTTTTGCCATTTAAACTTGAATATATTAAGCTTGTTCTGACACTCACTGCAATTTCTTTGCATTTCCTCTTTGAAATCTGAAATGGCATCTTTATTATGACATAAATTAAAATGCCAGCATCTCCTATCAAATAGAACAGGGTACATAGTAACTAGTAACAGGGTAACTATTTCATTATTAAGTACCTAAGTCTTATTACCCATACATCCAGCAATATTCCCATTATCTTTGAAAAGAAAACAGACAAGAACATTTTGTCCAGATGGTTCATATTTTGAATCCATAAGGAATCTTCTAAATGCACACCAAAGCTACTTCTGCTCAGCTTCCCATATGACATTCAAGCTAATTTTAATGTACCAGAAAGCACCTGCCGTGTGGAATACTTTCTGTCAGAAAAACATCTAGCCTCAACCATGCTACAATTCACTAAGCATGTTAAATCTGATTCCTTTCAATGCGCTTTTGATCCAAGATCACTGACTCTCTTGACTTTTATTTTTTAGTATTATCCTTGCTTTTCTTTGTTGATATCTTCTGTTTTTAATACTAATTTGGATTTAGGCTGATGCTCTGTTTGATGCTATACACAATTGACTCCTTTGAAAGTGGGAGAGATTGTACATATTATAAGCAAAATAAATAAATCCCTAGTGCCGTTTTAACATCCTAAATAAGTTTTGCCTTCCCAGCTTCTTGCACCAGCTTTTATTTGTCATTTGTGACATTTTGAGGGCCAGAAAAAACAAAGTGAAAACTAAAGGTGAATCATGTCTCTTGGAGGAAAAATGACTTTTATTTTTCTTGAGGTAATTCTTACTACAAACAAATAAACAATACTTAAACCTTTGATCACTTTACCAAACACTGACCTTTTTTAAAGTCTCATTAGTGGATTGGTAAATACTAAAGCAAACTAGAGGGGAATATTGTTGCATTTGTGAAATTTTTGAAATTACACAGTAAACCAATTACTGTACAAACTATGTCTTTGCACCCACAGGATGAGCGATCATGATGATATCCCCTAGCCCTAGTTGTGATATTGTTGGATCACCAAGAAGCTCATTTTGTACTAAGCAGGGGATAGAATTTTGGTCTAGAAATTTCCTTGGTCTTTTCCTATTCTGCCTGATGCAGCCCAGAAGAGTTGTAATTTTAGCACCTCAAGTGGATTGATGACCATATCACATTACACAACTTCTCAGAGCTTCAGGGCATTGGAAGATAGGCCTTGATCCAAATTACTGAGTATAAAAAGTCTTGACTAAACTTTATAAGTAAAGTAGAAATCCAAGTTTCTTAGAGATAGGAATTGAGGTTACTTGTATATGAATTCAAAATATTGTCTCTCAAATGAAATATTGCATAAGCAGAGAAAATCAGTCAGAACTTAATTGACTATTGCAGGCAGCAAAAGGATAGCAATATTGTTTATCCATTTAAAAAGGACAATTTTGCTTCAGTTTAGGACAATATTTGCCATGCTGGTATCCCCCAGATATTTCGGACTTTAAGTTGCAGAATTCCCAGGAAGAACAGCCAAAGTTTAGGCAATGGGCTTGTCCCCATGGCTGAATTGCTGTGTTATTCACTCATCCTTCAGATGGCTAAAAACTAAAATGGCAGGAATTTTGCTGTCTCTTGCTAACTGCTATCTTGCATCTATTGCTCCTGTTCTGATTCATTTCTAAAGTCAGCACAGTGCTGTGGTGACTGTAGATATACAACACATGACAGGCAAAGTGATTGGTTGAGTGGTCTGTCTTTGCTGCCTTCCTTTTCAGCATGTTATCAACCAGTGGGGGTGGGGGGGAGAAACTTATAAGTGTTACAGCAAGAACAAAGTGGGTGTGGCTGCAGGGCTTTGCCCATCATTTCTAAATTCCTCCCTTAGTAACAGGATTCAAAAAAAATGTTACTACCAGTTCTGTGGGCATGGCTTGGTGGGTGTGGCATGGTGTGGCTTAGTGGGCATGGCAGGGGAAGGATACGGTAAAATCCCATTCCCTCCCCACCCCACTAACCTGCTTTTCTGCTCTGTTCTCCTGTGCAGGGCAACAAAAGAAGACCCAGCCAATCATCTGGGACTCGGGAGGCAGAGAATAGATGGGATGGGGTCAGTCAGAGGTAGTATTTGCCGGTTCTCAGAACTACTCAAATTTTCCACTACCAGTTCTCCTTACAACCTGTTAGATCTGGAGGAGTGGGCGCAAAGAACGGAGATGAGGCATCGGATAGTGACTCAACTCTTTATTAGTGACTTCAGAAAGAGAACAACTCGCTAGGGCAGCAGCAGCTCCTTTTATAGAGCTGGCTGCTGTCACAGTGTCCAATGATTTAAGTTTGCCGCGCTGGAAGCGTCCAATCAGCGGCGACCCGCTATCAGCCTATCAGACTAGTCGGAAACGACCAATCACGATCTGCTAACTGCGGGCCAATGAGAAGTGCAGGATTACGAGCCTGCTGTGGAAGTAAAACTATTAGGATTTAAAACTTGTGCGTTTGCTTAGTTCGTAACACCCCTTCCCCTTAGGTTCCGTCTGAGGGGTGGGGTGATGTATTCTTCTAAATAGGCAGGTCGTTTCACCTGTCTACTCGATTTACGTTGCTCCACCGGTCTTTGCCCTGGCTCTGGTTCCGGTGTGCTGCGTGCCAGACTTGATGGCAATGATAGTCCAACCTCTTCGCTGGGTGACTCGGGGTTGTCATCTCTGCTTCTGTCACGGCTGTCATTTGGATTCCTTGGATTTGCTTCAGTTGCAGTACTGCTTTGAGGCGAGGCGATCACCTGGCTTGGTTCTCCTTCGGCCGGTGAGTATCCCCGGGTTGGTTGTGCTGATTGCTGGTTTTCGCTTACTGGGTCGTATGCTACTTCTCTTCCGGTCCCTTCGGTTTCCCTTCCCCCCCCTGGTTTGAAATTCAGGGCTTGTGATGGGGGTAGGTACTAGTCGGGAGCGAAGTTGGTCGATGTGGCGCTTCCACGTTTTTCCATCATCGGTTTGTAAACGGTAGGATCGAGGGCCCGTAGTTTGGGTTACGGTAGCAGGGACCCACAATGGGTCGACGGAAAAGTTTTTTGCAAAGACTAGGTCGCCTACCTTGAATGTGTGACATCTGCTGCTGGACCCCAGGGGCTTCTCCGGCGTGTAGGCAGGGTGTAGGTGATCAAGATGTGAGCGAAGTTTTCGGCCCATGAGCAGTTCGGCCGGGGTTCTGTTTGTGGTGCTGCTTGGGGTGATATGCTGGAGGAGAAGCATCCTGGTCACCTTGTCATCGATGTCCCCATGGTCCATCTTGTGTAGCGTTTTCTTTATGAATTGGACCATGCGTTCAGCCCTGCCATTGGCCGCTGGGTGAGCCGGCAAAGTGAACGCGTGGCGTATTCCCCGGTCTGCTAGGTACTGTTCAAATGCCAGAGCAGTGAACTGGGGGCCATTATCTGAGACCAGGACATCTGGTAACCCGTGCGTAGTAAATAGTCTGTTTGGTTTTTTTACAACTGCTTCTGTGGTGGTGCTCTTCATTTTGTGGACCTCCAGCCAGTTGGAATAGGCATCTACTGTTATAAGAAATGTGTGTCCCTTGGTGGGTCCCACAAAATCGATGTGGATACGGGACCAAGGACCTCGAGGCGTTTCCCATTCAGTCGGTGGGGTTTTTGGTGGAGCTGAGCGAGTTTCCTGACATTTGGTCTCTATTTGCTTATCTATACCTGGCCACCATGCGTAGCTCCTTGCCAGTGCCTTCATGCGCACGATGCCTGGGTGTCCATCGTGTAACAGTTTTAGAACGTTATGCTGTAGTCTCTCAGGGATTACGACTCTGTCTCCCCACAAGATGCATCCTTTTTGGGAGAAAAGTTCTGTCTGTCGGTTTTTAAAAGGTTTAAGGATGTCACTGGGTTCGTTGTCAGGCCAACCTCTTTCCACCCAGCTGAGGACTCGTGCCAAACAAGGATCTTTCTTTGTTTCCGAGGCGATGTCCCGTGCAGTCAGGGGTGGTGACGGAAGAGTTTCTATTTGTAGTGCAGCTAGGGTTGGAGCTGGGTCGCTGACGACTTCTGGAAGCGGAGAACGGCTCAAAGCGTCAGCGTGGGGAATGGCTTTTCCAGGGCGATGTAGTAGTTGGTAATTGTAGGCAGCCAGAAACTCTGACCAACGTGTCATTCGGGGTGATAAAATGTGGGGAGTTGGTTTGTCTCCTGCTAAGATGCCAAGTAATGGTTTGTGATCAGTGATTATGGCAAAGGGTCTACCGTATACATACTCATGGAATCGCTTGATCACAGACACGATAGCGAGAGCCTCTTTATCGAGTTGGCTATAGTTTCTCTCGGTTTTAGATAAAGTTCTTGAAAAAAACGCAATAGGTGCCTCAGTTCCGTTTGGCAGGACGTGGCTCAAGATGGCTCCTACTCCAAACGGTGAGGCGTCGCAGGTGACCATTAAAGGTAAAGTCTCGTTATATTGCATTAATACAGCATCTGAAGTTAAAAGGTCTTTAACTTGCTGAAAGGCTCGTTCTTCCCGGTGTCCCCAGATCCAGGACGCCTTCTTGTCGAGGAGCCTATGCAGGGGTTCAGCAATGGTTGCTTTCTCGGGCAAGAAGATGTTATAAAAATTAATGAGTCCTAGGAAGGCTTGGAGATCTGTTTTATTCCTAGGTCTTGGGGCGTTTTTTATGGCAGCTAGTTTTTTCTCAGTAGGGTGAATCCCTTGTTTGTCAAGAAGGTACCCCAGGAATTCAACCCTCTCAGTACATAGTTGGCACTTGTCTTTCTTGACCTTCAGGCCGGCGTCTTTGAATTTCTGGAGAACCATTCTGAGTCGTTTTTCTAATAGGCTTCTAGTGGGGGCAGCTATCAAGACATCATCGAAGTAGGGCACAACCCCTTTTATGCCCTGTAACAGTCTCTCCATCAGACTTTGGAAAATGCCCGGTGCTACACTCACTCCGAATTGGAGTCTATTACACTTGAATGCACCCCTGTGCGTGACTATAGTCTGGGCTTCTGCAGTCTGTGCATCTACGGGCAGTTGCTGGTACACCTGGGCTAGGTCCAATTTTGAAAATATTTTTCCACCTCCCAAGGAATGAAGAAGGTGTTTGACCACAGGTACGGGGTAAGCGCTCTGTTGAAGTGCGTGATTTAGGGTGGCCCGGTAGTCCCTACAAATTCTCAAGGATCCGTCAGGTTTTATGGGGGTTACAATTGGGGTCTCCCATCGGGCATGGTCAATCGGTTCCAACACGCCCTGGGCTATTAATTTGTCCAATTGTTCATCAATCTTTGGCTTGAGTGCAAATGGCACTCGACGAGGCTTAAGGTGAATGGGCGCAACATCAGGGCTGAGATTAAACGATATGGGGGATCCTTTGTACTTGCCTAGTTCCTCGGTAAACACATCCTGGAATTCCTGGACGAGGGCCGCTTCCCAGTCATCGTTTCCGGTCTGGTGTATGCCTGCTAGTTCAATTCCTAGCGGCGCGAACCACTGCAAGCCTAGCAGGCTGGGCCGATCTCGATCAACGATGGTAAGAGGAAGAGTTGCAGTGTGGTCTTTGAAAGATACTTGGACGTGGCGGGTACCGGCAACTGGGATTCTGTTCCCTTGGTAGTCTTTTAATATGATTTTTTGAGTGCTGAGGTCCTGGCGACGGATGTCAGGGATCAGCTGTTTGAGGGTTTTCCAAGAGACCATTGATAAGGACAACCCGGAGTCGACCTCCATAACACATGGTTGATTTGCAATGGTGACCTTCACTCGGATTTTCCTTGCATCTAGGAACGAAGCGTGGCCAATGGTGATGGTTTGATGGGTCTCTTCTCGTCTAGTTGAATTGGCGGGTGCTCTATTTCTGTAGTGGTAGTGGCTCCATTGGTTGTTTAGGCGGTCCTGAGTTACTGGCGGGGTGCCTGTTGTCTGCTGGAAATTATATTCTCTTCTGTTTGGGCTGGATCCTCGCTTGCTTCTGCATACTTTTGCGATGTGTCCCCTCTTTCCACAGGAACGGCAGAGTGAGTCTAGGAATTTGCAGTCTGACCGCGGGTGATTACCCCCGCATCCAGCACATTGCCGTGAAGATTTAGGGTTCCGCTGGTCTCGCTGGTCGCGTTCTGACCTGAGGCGGTTGACCTCCTCTTCCTCGCTTTCTGATGAGGACTCGAGGTCCTCATGGTGGGTGGTCGTTGTGTGCTTTTCGGAGAAGGGTGTAGTGTCACTGGCGAGTTGGCGGTGCGGTGCGTTCACTCGGCGCATTCGAGCGGCTGATTTCCTGGTTGCTTCTGCTGCAGTAGCTTCGGCGATGACATCTGCGAGGCCGATGTCCCCCTTCACCATAATTTTGCTCTGGGTCATAGGGTCTTCCAGACCCAGAACGATTCGGTCTCTCAAGGCTTCCTCGAGGTTTGCGAAGCCACAGAGTCCCGCCAGGTTCCTGAGATCAGCGATGAAGTCTCCAACACTCTCGTTTTTCTGTTGGTCCCTCTGGTAAAACTCGTGTCTTCTGATGAGTGTTGGCACCGCCGGTGCATAATGGGCCCGGAGGATCGGCGCGAAGTTATCCCAATCCATTGTCTTGACTTTGGCTGGTTTCATGAGTGCTTTTGCCATTTTAAAAATGGCGGGCCCGCAATGGGTCAGGAATACAGCTCGTTTCTTGCCAGGCGTGGCATCTTTTAGATTGTTGGTCTCCAAGAACATCTGGAACCTATCCATATACGAGTCCCAGTCTTCGTTAGCCGGGTCAAATGGAGCGGGTGGTATGGCGCTGCTGGTCATTCTGTCGCTAGCGGGTGCGCTCTTAGCCACGTGCTCTGCTTGGTGCTCAGCGAGTGTTCAGTCAGCTCTATCGTCTCTGCATCCCACCTTCGTTGCCAGTGTTAGATCTGGAGGAGTGGGCGCAAAGAACGGAGACGAGGCATCGGATAGTGACTCAACTCTTTATTAGTGACTTCAGAAAGAAAACAACTCGCTAGGGCAGCAGCAGCTCCTTTTATAGAGCTGGCTGCTGTCACAGTGTCCAATGATTTAAGTTTGCCGCGCTGGAAGCGTCCAATCAGCGGCGACCTGCTATCAGCCAATCAGACTAGTCGGAAACGACCAATCACGATCTGCTAACTGCGGGCCAATGAGAAGTGCAGGATTACGAGCCTGCTGTGGAAGTAAAACTATTAGGATTTAAAACTAGTGCGTTTGCTTAGTTCGTAACACAACCCATTCTGTCAAAACCCAAGTTGAATAAAAGTTCTAAAACAGGGGTGTCAACCTCAAAGACCCTGGGCCAGATCTGACCCACACTTAGATCTGGCCCATGGGACTGCCCTGGAAACAGCAAAGGACTGGCCTGTGGTGTCTCTGCCAGCAAAAACAGAGCTCAGGAGGGCCACATGCAGCCTCCTGAGCTCTGCTTTCATGGGCAGAGGATTGCAGAAGGCCGTCGCAGCCAGAAATGGAGCTCGGGAGCTCATTTTCAGTGGCAGAGTGCTTGCATCACCAAAGGCACCCCGACACGAGTGACATAGAGGTGGCCATGCCCATCATGGTCCTTGGAGGTCAAACACAACCCTGATGCAGCCCTCAATGAAATCAAGTTTGACACCCATGTTCTAAAACAAGCTTGAAAGAACTTAAATCATAACTATCTTTTAATTTGGGAATACTTTTCTTCACATATGGTCAGGATGCTCTGTTTAGGGGCAATAGAATTGGAGACAGGTGAGGCTCTATTATTTCAATAGTGCATTACTTCAGTCTAGTTCATTGTTCTGTTATTTGACTGTAAAACTTTTCAGTGTTTTTACTATTTGAAGCTGCAACAAGGAGTTCCATTCAAATTTCACATGCCATTGTGTCCAGTTCTTTAGGGAAACAACAGAGTAAGAGTAGCAGACAAGGCTGACTAGGAACTGGCAGCAAAGGGGAAAGTTTTGTCAGCTTGAAATAGCCAATAAAACCCCACTGATCTCAGTCCTCAGAAGTCATGTGATTTTAGAAGGGGTAGCGAAACAGCAGATTTTACATGTGAATTAGACAAAACATGATTTGTTAACTAAACCATAATAAACCATAACTTTCTGGATGTGCGACTGAGATATGACTAGATGATTAGTTCTGTGGTTCAGCATGTTGTGAGAAGACAGACAGGGAAACGTCTATGAGGTGTGTGACTTTGCCATCTTGTTTAAAAGCACAATTGTATATTCCAAGCATAGTGAGTATTTGGTTGGTACCTGAAGAAATAAGCAGGGCCCTGATCTTACAAAGTAACCAGACAGACTTAGTATGCTGTACTTTTTAATATAATTTAGAAACTAAAAAAATATACCATAGAAGTGGAAATAGTTGAAAATGGCAACTCTATTAAGAGTTATTTCCTGATTATATTTCACAGCGGTGGAACAAGCAGATTGTGTGAGGAATTGTATTAAACCTATGAAGAAGGAACGTGGATTATGAAGGTTCTACATCTAGCCCTCACTTTTCATAATAATGGCAAAAACATCACTTAATAGACAAAGAAAGCTGCACCAGCTGCTTCTATTGCATGAATCTGGCACAACTGCAACTGAGTTTATTAGACATTTTATAGTCCTGGGAACCAAAGTTAATGGCTTCTTCCCCCATATGTTGCCTCCACAAGAGCTGGAACTAAGTCAAGCCATTGATTGATGTATAAGGTAGCCATGAATAAGATTAGACCCAATTACTAAAATGAATAATCAGTTGCACACTGTTTCAGAAAATACGGTAGGTTCATTCAATTTATTTTTGTATTTTATACCTAATGGTGCAAAAATCATTCTCTATAGTTTATTGTGAATATTAAAGAGATGTTACATGCTGATTAGAATGCTTAGAATCATAGATGTGTATGTGTGTTTGTATGTGCATGTTTGTGTGTTTGTGTGCATTGGATGAATCTAACTGCTACAGCTTTTGTTTTACATAGGAAAGTTCAAATTCATTTCTTTTTCTTCCCAGATTATGTAAAAAGCTGAGATCAAGTTAACATTGCTCTTATGCAATCAACAAATTAGGATTCTGAGTTTGTGCCATATATGCACAGAGTCCCTTTTATCAAAATGAGGCAGCCAATCAAGTCAGATTAGCCCCACCTTGAGGCTTTGTCGGTGCAGAAAAATGCAGTTCATTGAGATGAATGACTTGTCTTTGTGAGGTGAAGGATCACTGACTGTTTATATGCCCTTGAGATTTGCTGTTATTTATTTATTTTATAGCACATATAAGCCCCTCCAACTCTTTACATGACTGTATTGAGATATTGGAGCCCAGAGGTAGCAGTCTAACATTCTGTAATTTCTATTGATTATATTAAATGCTAGGATGGTACATTCCCCCAAAATATTTCTAACTATGTAAAAATAAATACATTGTATGTTTTAGAAAAGATTAAGTTGGGTATAAATAGATGGATTAAAATCTCATTAAATCTCTTGGGGTAAATGAATGTTAAAATTAATCTTAAACTAATGTTCCTCATCTGATTTACGTCTTGAGGAACATTCCAATCTTAATTCCAAATAAATACTTTTTTCAGATTGACAAATTATATGGAAATTTATTTGGGAAAATAAATGTCAAGGGATTTTATTAGTTAAATTAGGATTAAAATTTAATGGTGGTGGCTTTATTTACTTGTAAAGTATCATTGGGCTTACATCTATCAATTATAAATATGTGGAATGGAAATTTAGTAGAATATTGTCTTCCATGGGGCTTCCTGGAAATGTTTCATCCCTACTAAAGTCATTGCAAGTTCTTGGATCAGTTGTAGCAACAGGGGCAGGATAGGACTGGCAACAGAAATAGCAATGTTCTTGTCAATGTTGAGCAGTGGTGGGATTCAAAATATTTTACTACCGGTTCTGTGGGTGTGGCTTGGTGGACGTGGCTTGGTGAGCATGGCAGGGGAAGGTTACTGCAAAATCCCATTCCCTCCCCACCCCACTAACCTGCTTTCCAGCTCTGTTCTCCTGTGCAGGGCAACAAAAGAAGACCCAGCCAATCAGCTGGGACTTGGGAGGCAGAGAATAGATGGGATGGGGCCAGTCAGAGGTGGTTTTTGCTGGTTTTCTGAACTACTCAAAATTTCCACTACCAGTTCTCCAGAACCTGTCAGAACCTGCTGAATACCACATCTGCTGTTGAGGATGGGAGAACAACATCTCAATTTATTTAGATTTGGGCCGAAAATGGGAGACATTCTGTAACTGAGAATAAGGCAATATTTAGTTTCGGAGGATCTTTGAAGGATCATTAAATAAAATAAATAAACAAACCCTACTGAGGAACAGTCTTCAACTCAACCCCATTTGACTCCTCCCACTGGCTTTGCCAGTCTCTCTCCAACATTCATTCACAAATCCCCATAAGATGATAAATCATGCTACCTACTTTGGAAACATAGAACAATTAAATTAATAAAACTTAATAAGCACTTTATTTTTATGTGATTGAATTAGATTTGTAAATTGGTATTAGAGATGACGAGACCACTGTCCATTTTAATGTGTCCTTTGGGAGATAATTTGCAACCCTGCAATTTTTTGTATACTCAGAATAAGAGTATGCTTATTTTGCCAAGTTTATGGTGGCCAACATAATTTTTTTTTGTTTTGTTTAAGAAACACAAATGGCAGGTTAAAAAAAATAAAGAATGTTTACTATGTTTCTTCAATTGTCTATATATCCATGATAGCCCCGATATCATTCCAGGAAGTGTCAGAAAATAAAGTTTTTATTCTTCATAGACATCAGACTCTTTCAAATATTAAAATCAGATAGATATCCTTGGCCATCTCATATAATTTAGAAAGCAAAGGCAACCTCTGTCTGTCCCTCCATATTTTTTTTTGGGGGGGGGGGGGTTAGGTAAGCATAAATATGAGCTGGACTTAGTCTCATTTATGTTCATCCTATCATGGATCTACTAACAGTGAAACATATGAATTCACATACAGATGTAAAAATGAGCTGATTAAATCCAATTAATTCTAATGTTCCCACTGAGGCCATAATTGTTACACAAATTGTAATACCATCCTATATTATGTAATTCATAATCTGCCCAAGATGAAATTAAATTCTTTTTTCTTTAAAAAATTATCAGTGGGGATATGTCATGTGCTTTCTAGTCATTCAGCTTCCACAGGTTGCATTGTTGGGATAAGAAAAGCAGGAATAACGAAGAAGAAAACCGAATACATATTATTCCTTAAAAGAACGTTTCTGCTTTTTGTATGTGGAGCTCAGTGACCTTTGAGGCTGTGTGAAATTCATTTATTGGGTTTCACATTTAATTAACAGCTTTTGTTTTGTATTTTAATTTTCTGTTATTGAAGCACCTTGCTGCCATGGAAATCAGCTCTATAGAAATTAAATAGAAATAATAAATAAAAGTTCACTGCTTTGACCAAGTCCACATTAATTAGTGTATAAGACAAATATACAAATGTGGAAATTATCTCCCTCCTCCCTTCATCTTCTGGGATTTCTGCCTACTTTATCCAAATATCTTTGCTTTCTCTCTGATATTGGCTCTTTGTTCAAAGGAATTTAAAGGAAAGCAGATGGTACTAGAAATATCTATCAATAGACAAAAGTATAATAGAGAAATTATATGTGTGTGTGTGTATCATTCATGCACATGCTGAGATTAGCAAACATTATGAGCACAAATATTACAAGCTAATGACTATGAACACGAGGTTACTAGCATGAGTAACTGCAAAATGACTTAGTTTGATACTTTCTATCCAACTTCCAACTTTCTGTCCAACTTTCTATCAAGTATAAATGCTAAAAGATATCAGGTCATGTGTCAGCAAAGCTACCAACAAAATTAATGGATTTCATAGGGTAATAAAGAATACTTACTGTGCGTAAGTATTCACACATTCAGGTGGGACTGCTCACTGCCTGCTGAATCTGTTAATAATCTGGGGAACTTCCTGGATTTGCAACTTCTTCTTGAGAGCAGATGGAAGTCATGCCTAGGAAGGTTTTTTTTTGCAACTTCAGGTTGTGAGCCAGTTGAACCCATTCCTGGACTGGGAGGCACTATTTTGGATTATTCATTCCCCCGGTCACCTTCCAGATGGACTACTGTGACACACTTTGTGTGGGGCTAGCCTTGAAGACCATCTTAAAACTGTATCTAGTGCAAATGAAGCTTCCTAAGATCAGTGCAAGTTATACCCTTTTTATGTGAGCTACATTGGTTGCCAGTTTGCTTCCAGCTTCAGTTCAAGGAACTGATTATGACCTATAAAGCCCTTTATGACTTGGGGCTGGATTATTTATAATACCTCCTCTTCCTAATTTCATCAGATCTAGTAGAAGTTACTGGTGCCATCTATAAAGGAGTTTCATCTGATGGGCCTAGGAGGAGAACATTTTTTGCCATGACCCTGGAATATCATCCCTCCTGAAGTTAAATTGGCCCAGCTCCAGTAGCCTTTAAGAAGTTCTTGAAGACATGGCTCTCATTAGGCCTGGAGAGTCCATAGAGCAGGAGTATCATGGCGTCATCACATGATGTATCATGACCTTTTCCCCTTCGCTAAACTAGGTGTGGGTGTGGCCAGTTCATGACACAGTTTGACAGCACTGCCATAGAGATAGGGAGTGTGCAAGATGACTGCTGCTTGCGAGCTGTTGGTTGGCACTCTCCTACTTTTTAATATATTTTTGTTAATTGACTTTTATATATATTTAGTTAATTTATTAAAATAAACTCATTTTATTTATATGAGTTTTGTCTTTTGTGTGATTTTAATTTTGCAAGTTGTCCAGAGTTACATATGTGAGATGAGTGGCTATATACATTTAAATAATTAAACGGATTTAGCATTATTTTAGATGAGTCATAATCTGGCTTTGAAAAAAAAAAGAGCCAGTCCTTTGCTACAAAGAAGGTAAACATGAAGCTGAGAAAGAGCCAGGTGTCGGGGTTCCAACGGATCCTGCTCTCAAGTTGCCACCAGGTACTGCTTTATCATCATTGGATACATATTTTCTATTCCTTCTGCCAACAAGGGGGTTTACATGATTGTACTTCTTTTTATTTCTGTTACTGTGGTGAAAGGGAAGGGCATTTTATTTACTTTATTAAGGTACTACAGTTATCCAAAGACTTATCCAAAGGCTACTGCCAGGTATGTTAGTGCTGGCAGTAAATCCAGTTCTGTCTTTCTGATCATCAGACCACAAAGACAGAACTGGATTTGCTGCCATCACTATCATCCATTACAACACTAGTCGAAGATAGAACTTGTTCCTTATGGATCACACATTAAATTCTAATGCAATAGCAATCGCAGTTAGGCTTACATACCATCCCATAGCATTTTGCAGCACTCTCTGGGTGGTTTATAATAGAGATGCATTATTTGCATATTGCCCCCAACAATCTGGGGGTTCATTTTACTGACCTCAGAAGGATGGAAGATTGAGTCAATCTTGAGGTCCAGGTTGTGGGCAGAATTTGCCAGCAACATTGCACTTTAATCACCATGGTGCACTGTGCCACCAGGGCTCCTATTCTAAACCCTACCTACATTAGTTTGATCCCTTCTCTTTCCATATTACAGACAGTAATTGTCAGTACTTATCTTCCCACTGATAAATGATGCTTAGTTAGAGGGAAATGACACCAGGGGAATCCACCAATCCCTTTTTTAAACTTGTCCTGCAACAATTTTGACAACAACAGTCACTGGACTTGTTAGTGTAGTGTAACAAAATAGGATACAGCAGTGAGAGCAACAAATCTGATACTGCTCATTTTTCTGCTGGCTCCAAGATTGTGTCTAGCAATTTAATGTGTCTGTTTGGCTATTCCCTGTGCTTCCAATTTGATTATTGCAATTTGTATGGGGCAGGGACTTCCTTCCCAAGTATCAAACTGTAGCACATGTGAAAGTTCCCACCAAACCAGGAGAAGAACAGAGAGATATGAGCTAAAACCTCTGATTTGAACCCTGTCCTGGCTGTTTCTGAAAGAAAAAAACCATGTAGTCATAAGCAAGCCATGTGATAACTGCAACTTACTATGTATGGTGGCCACAGGCTTATTTGAAAATAACCTTTACTGGACTTTCTCTTTTAGGTTCTTAATTTCTCCGTACTTCAGCAGACTTTCTAATCTCTATATATGTATTCTCTTCTGGCCTTTGGATTCACCTTCTTTAATGCTATTTAAAACAAGAACATCTGCTGGTTGGAGCAGAAGAAAAGGAACAGGTCAGTGTGCCTTTTTGCTTCTTCTTCTTCTTCTTCTTTGGAGACTGCTCCTAAACACTGGAACTTCTTACTAAGGTTGCCCAACTAATTCCTTCGCAGGTAGCATTTCTTTAGCAAGCAGAAATATTTTTTATTTTGGTAAGCCTGTCATGCTCAAGCAGATATTGGTTGCTAAGTTGAGGAGCAGTGGTTGTTTTTGTTTGGTGTTATTGATAAGATTGTTGTAGTTTACATTTCATTTTGCTTGATTGTTTATTTCTTTAGCTGACTTGCTGACTTGCTGGAAAGGCAGGATAAAATTTTAAATAACAAGTAAGTAAAACAAGTAAGTAAAACCATGCAATTCACCACAATGATGTAATTCACCACAATGATGTAATCCCCAATTGTAACTTCAAAAAAGGCAACTATGATCTTATAGACAACTATCTCTCATCCCTTGATTGGCAATCTCTATTCACTGGATGCAATACTGTTGAAGACCATTACAACATATTTTTACTTGAAGTCAAAAGAGTCATCAAACTATATGTACCAACAACAACTCCAAAAACAAAACAAAAAAGCAGATTACCCATATCAATAAGGAAACTTCAATCCAAAAAGAGATCACTCTGGCGGAAAAACAAATCTGGTCACGTTGCCAATTTCAAAAACCGATACAAAAATTTATGCCACCAGATAAAGACCGAATGCACCAATTATCACATTAAACAAGAGGAAAACCTTCTAAGCACCAATTCCATCCGTGCTTTTTACAATTTTGTAAACAACAAACTAAAAGACTCAAGGTCCATCCCTCCCTTGATAGGACCTGATGGTAAAGACTGCAACGACGACACCATTAAAGCCAACATCTTTAACACATTCTTCAGCTCAGTATTTGTAAACAGCAATGGATCATGCCCAGTATTTCCTAGCCGTACCACAGATAACAACAATGATCTAATACATATCGATTTCACAGAAGACAATGTTGAAAAAGCACTACGCAACCTAAAACCATCTCTATCTATTGGACCGGATGGAATATGTGCCTACTTCTTAAAAAAGCTATCCACTGCCATAGCCAAACCTCTAAGCATAATCTTTGAAAAATCTTTCAGGACCAGCTCCTTGCCTAACCTATGGTCACAAGCCACAGTCATCCCCATCTTCAAAAAGGGAGACCCAAGCCTAGTTGAAAATTACAGGCCAATCTCCTTATGCTGCGTCACCTGTAAAGTCATGGAATCAATTATTAACCAATCCATCATCTTTCACTTAGAGACAAATAACCTACTCTCCAATAAACAATTTGGTTTCAGAAAAAAACTATCCTGTAATCTGCAACTCTTACACTGCAAAAACATATGGACGACACAACTCGACCAGAGCAAAGCAATAGACGCAATCTACATAGACTTCTGTAAAGCCTTTGATTCAGTGGTACACGACAAACTACTCCTAAAAATAAAATCCTATGGTATCTCTGGACAACTGAATAACTGGATAGAAGCATTCCTGTCAAACAGACAACAAATGGTCAAAATCGGGAGCGTACTATCAAATCCAGTACCTGTCAATAGTGGTGTTCCCCAAGGCAGTGTTCTAGGACCAACTCTCTTCATACTCTACATAAACGACCTCTGTGATCATATTAAGAGCAATTGCGTTCTCTTCGCTGATGATGTAAAGCTGTTCAATACCACAGACAATACTGCTACCCTACAAAAA
>NW_020717431.1:25974-42889 GCF_900518725.1 Notechis scutatus | reverse complement strand
CTCTAATGATCTAAGTGCTAGAGCCCACTGCAACTACATAGCCAAAAAGGCATTAAGAGTTGTTAACCTAATCCTACGTAGCTTTTTCTCTGGTAATATCACACTACTAACCAGAGCATACAAAACATTTGCTAGACCAATACTCGAATACAGTTCATCAGTCTGGAACCCTCATTACGTATCTGATATTAGCACAATTGAGAAAGTCCAGAAATATTTCACAAGAAGAGTTCTCCACTCTTCTACTCGTTGTAGAATACCTTATGCCACCAGACTTGAAATTCTAAAACTAGAAAACCTTGAATTACGCCGTCTTCGGTCTGACTTAAGCATGGTATATAAAATCATACATTGCAATGTCCTACCTGTCAATGAATACTTCAGCTTCAACCATAACAACACAAGAGCACACAATAGATACAAACTCAAAGTAAACCACACCAAACTTGATTGCAGGAAATACGACTTCAGCAATAGAGTGGTCAATGTCTGGAATACTCTACCCGACTCTGTAGTTTCTTCCCCAAACCCCAAAAACTTTAACCTTAGACTGTCTACTATTGACCTCACCCCTTTCCTAAGAGGCCTGTAGGGGGCGTGCATAAGCGCACCAACGTGCCTACCGTCCCTGTCCTATTGTTTCTCTTATTCTTTTATTTTTCTTATATGTACCCATTTCATGTATTCACAACTATGTATACATTTATACTTATTATCTTGTAAACAATTGGCAAATCAAATAAATAAATAAATAAATAAATTAGAATGCAACTAAGTGAAATTCATTTTCATTTAACACCATCTCTTGAAACAACTCTGGATTCCCTTTTACTTGTAACATGTGGCTTCTCTGTTACTTTCAAGAGTGAACAACAGGAATGCCTCTTTAAATCTCAGAAAACCTACTTCCCTGAAAGATCTTTCCCTCACATCAGCTGGTGCTTTCCATATGTGTCTGGTTTCTATAATTCCTAGATAAGAGAACCAGAGACCATGATGACTAGATTCTGATGGGAACTAATCTGCAACACATTTAAAGGGCTTTTCAGTGAGAAAGTATGTATTCAACCAACAGGATTTCATTTAACACTTTTTACTAGAAAATATATAAATCCAAGAGACACAAAACAAAGAAAGGAAAGAACTAAGTAGCCATAAGAATTTGGAGAGGGGAACAAAACATGAAATAAGTTAGTGGTGTGAACTTTACCTCTCATATACTTGTGTGTGATGTATGATATAATTACAAAAAGGGTATAATGTATCTTTCATCATTTTGGCATCATAGTTAGGAATGGATTGTGATATTAATAAAACATACCCATTTAAAAATGATGGAGCAATATACTCAATGATTAAGATCACACTTTATATAAAGCCATAGTATGTTTAATTATGTTTGCTTCATGAACTACAAATAACTATTTTTGTATCATATGACTGACACAAAGACTGCAGGACTTTAGTTCAATTATGGGATAGACTAAACCGAAGCAAACTATAGTTTAGTAAGGTTTGTGAAACCACTACTAATTCTTTCAAAATTTTTCAGAATATCTAGAAGGAAAGGGCAAAGACACGAGTATTGGCCTTTTCTTAAATATTTTTCACTTTCTAAGACTAACTACGGCCCAGGTTTTATGAAGATGCATAAGGGTACTGGATCCAGGATAGAGATCTCACTGTATATTTCCTTTCATTAAGGACCACATCTTGGCTACAGTTGTGAATCCATCTGAAAATGGGACCACCTACCCCACATTAGTTTATCAATTATACAATCTTCTTTTATATCTTCTTGAAGCCTAAGTGCATTACATCCACAATGTTCCCTTGGGTCACTCATTTAGTTACATTGTCAAAAAAATTAGCAAAATTTGTCTGGCATGACCTGTTTTTAGAAAATCCATGCTGGTTTTTGGTAGCGATTCTTTTATCATTTTTATTTTATTATATAAAATACAAAGAAGAAAATAGGAAATTAAGAAGGGAATGGGGGAAAAGAGGGTGTGAGATACAAGGGGAAAGAGAAAAATAAAGAAAAGGGAGCATGTATTGTGTTCTTCTTTAGATAAACACACTCCAACCTCAACTTTTTGCTTTTACACATTAATATATAACTAGACATTCTTGTAACACCAAATCTTTCTAATCAGCAAAACCAAGATCAAAGTTTCATTTTGTTTTTCTTCACAAGCACAAGAACATAGGAAAATATTTTCCTCTTTGAATAAAATAATCAATTTAACCATTCCTGCTTTATCTTACTTGCTATGGAAATAATGTGTATTTCTATTTGCACCTAGTAATCTTTATGAGTTTTTGATATAGTGATTATGTTTATTTCTAAGTGCTTGCAAACTCATTGCCTGATTATCCTTCCTAGGATTTTCCCAGCTACTGTATTGATGTCAACCTGGTTGGCTTGTAGTTTCCAAAGTTCATCCCTTCCCCCTCCCCACCCTCCAATGTTAACTACGAGAACAAGGTTAGCTGTTCTTCAGTTTTCTTGCATTGTGCTTGGGAGAATTTTTCAAAGATTTAGGTCAATGGCTCTGAGATGACATCTACCAGTTTATTTAACATCCGGTCTAGAAGATTTGAATTCATCCAAAGCAACTACTTCTTTTCTCATCAGTTTTTTTTTTAAAAACCTATTTTGATTTGCATTTCTTTTCTATTTCATATAATACTGCTTCTGACAATTCGGACTTCTTTTTTTCTTTTGTGAAAAAAAAAACCTACCAGGTGCAAAATAGGAATTAAGCACTTCTGCTTTCTTCCTGTTTCCTATCACCATATTGCCATCTTCCCCACCAGTGAACCTCCTTGATTTTTCTCTTGTTCAGGAATAGTTTTTTGGTTATTTCTGATATTTACAGCAAGCCTTAATTCATACAGAGCTATATCTTTCCTGACCCAACCTTGCAGATTTAGGCCAGTTCCTAATATTCTGCTCTTATTATGTGCCCTTTTTTCCATTTTTGAAATTGTCCTTTTTGTTGCTCAGAAAGATGCTGGTGCATTTGCACTGGTCTCATCAGAAGTCTCCCTTTTTAATTTTTCAAAATTTACAAACTCCCTGGAACTGTTTTTCTCTCCAGGATCTCCATTTGTGGAATCCTCCCTGCTTTTTCCCTTAGTTAAAATCAAATATTTTGAGATCTAAAACACTAAGAAATAGCAAAACACTTAGACTTATATACTGCTTTACAGTGCTTTTACAGCCCTCTCTAAGCTGTTTACAGAATCAGCATATTGCCCCCAACATCTGGGTCCTCACTTTATCCACCTGGGAAGGATGGAAGGCTGAGTCAACCTTGAGCCTGGTGAGATTTGAACTGCCAAATTGCAGGCAGCCGGCAGTCAGCAGAAGTAGCCTACAATACTGCACTCTAATAATTGCGCCACCGTGGCTCATTCTAACCTGATCATCTTCACTTCTCTTTGCCTGCAATAAGGCAAATTATAGGATTACATGGCCCTTTTCCCCCTCTAAGATGCCCACAGTTTGATCACTTCTTTCTGTTAGCAAGTTAAGCCCAACATAACTGTCCTCTAATTCCCTTCTCTATGTTTTGAATGATGAACTTGTCTTCAAAACACAGATGCAGTTTTCTATAATTTTTTTTTTTGTAAATGTGAATTTATTGTCAGCAGAGCAAAACGTACAGAATTTAAATGGAAGATAATGATGACAAGCACTGTACCCTATATATTCTTTCAAGGAGTTAGGATACATAATACAGTTTTTATTGTCCTGCCAGCATCTGTGAGCAGAGAACAAAAAAGGCATTTAGTCCCTCAGAATCTGCAATTAAATCTCCCAGGAAACAAGAATCCTACAACTCGGATAGAAAAATGGATGCTATGAGAAGTGAAAGCTGATCAGTTGCTCATTGAAATGGGAATGAATCAATATCATACAAGACTACAGAAGCAGGGCTTGTAAAAAAAAAAAGTCAGGAAAATGTGTTCTGAGAAATTCTATCCCACATGATAATGAAGGTCAGGCTTAGTTAAGTTCAATTGGGCCCCAAAAGGTAGAATATAACTTAACATATACCTCTGTATTGTTGTCCAGGTGGCAAGCAAAAGAATAAATATATTGTACAGTATAAATGAAGACTTTGCTGACTCCAGAATAGAATTTGAGTATTATGACTGAGCAGCAGTTATAATCACCAACAGAACCCTCCCAACTGAAGTCTGGTTTAGACCCAAATTAGATTTTGAATGGTGACCCAAAGGAGGACAGAAAGAGTTCGTCATATTCACAAGACGTCCAGACTGAGAAGGATTAATCTCAAACACAATGGATGTAAGCCAATAAACATTGGTGAGATTTTGTGCTTCTGGTTTCAGCACCTGGCCTGATAGAATGTACCTAGTGATGCTTCCTGTATGGATCGTAAACTGGTACAATTTTAAAATCTTATGTTTAACAGTATAACTATCGCCTGTCTGCTGCATCTTATGACTAAAGTTCAACTGCTTTTGTTTCTTGTTTTAATTTTGTTTCCTCTAGAACAGGGGTGTCAAACTTGATTTTATTGAGGGCCCCACCCACCCTGCCCAGAAGTCTTCCCTAAGGCCCAATCAGGGATGGTATTCAGGGGGTTGGGGGAGGGACAAGTCGCCTGAGAGCAGAGCTGAACCTTCCCTAGCATTGAAGCTTCTATTTTGCAGTGCAGACTCAGGCAGCAGATTGCAGAAAGATAGATCTGGAAGTGAAGCTGTGATTCTGCAAGCAGCTCAATCTGCCTACCTGCTTTGCCTGGTTTTGGGTAAAAGTTGCTCTTTTTAAAAAAATAAAAAATTCAATCTTTACATATATATTTATAATATTTACATACAAGCCATGCCCAGCCAGTCACATGATCACCAACCCACACCCAGAAATTAGGCCATGCCCAACAGAAATTTGAACCCCACCCCGAACATAAGTTAGTTGCAGGGGTGGGATTTTACCAGTTTGGACTGGTTCAGGAAAACCAGTAGTTCCAGTGATCATTTGGCCCTTTTCCTGTGTTTTATTTCCTTGTTTTTGAGCACAACTGATTCACGTGGCAAAGCGGTTTGCCACACATCAGCTGTTTTATTCAGCGAGGCTGCAGCAGAAGGTAAGTATTATAGTTAAAAATTGTCTTTTCTAAATGCTTTGTGCACTCACAAAGCGCACCCTCACTGAACCAGTTGTTACACCAGTTGAATCACACCACTGGTTAGTTGTGAGTTGTAGCTAGTACAGGGAGGAGATACTAGAATTGATCCTGCATATCAGGATATCTGGTTGATCCTGCAAATCAGCCAGAATTTCTGGTTAAGCTATGTCTGCTCCATTATATGTTCCACTTTAAGGGAACATATAATAGAACACATAATTTAGTTTTTTAATCTCCATTTCCATATATTTAAAAAATCTTTTGAAAACCTCATGCTCTTAAACTTCCATCACATGATCATTGCAAGGAGTGCTGGAAAAGACAGCATTCTTTACAGAATCTGCTGCTATTATAAGCATTCTGCTCTTTTAAAACCTTCAAACATTGTTATGCTAACATAGACTCACCTGAACTGCTTTCAAGGCAAAGCTCACCATCTTTAGGCAATACCTTGGTCAGTATTTCTCAAACATGACAACTTAAGATGTGTAGACTTCAAGTATCAGAAATCCCCAGCCAACCAGGACAATTCTGGGAGTTGAAGTCAACACCTTTTAAAGTTGCCACTTTTGAGAAATACCAATCTAGGCTATTTCACTCCCCTGATTGGATACAGTAGACAGCTAGCTCTGCCAATGAGAATATTTTTAAAGGAAGGATTGATAGACACCAAGGAAAGAGATCTGTAACTCAGTAAGAACCTATGATCTGTATGTAGTGTAGGAAGTTATCACGCACCCCTCACCTAGAAAAATGAAATATCCTAGCAAATATGAAAAAGGTAGAATATTTCCTCTAAAGAGAGTAGACACTCAGAAGCAGAAACTCACCAAAGAGGCAGAAACTCAGCTCCCCCACCTTTGCTAATGGACCATTACTCTGGCCTGGGTCAGCCTATTTTACATAACAAAGATCTACTCCGGGTAGAGCATTAATAGGAATTGCCCAAAGCCCTTTCATTCCATCATCATCCAGCAAGGCTCAACCAAGCCTGGGATTCAGGAGAGCCTACAGAGTTGCCCCTGCATGGCCCCATGGGAGTCTGACAACCAATCAGAATACAAGCTCAAATTCAAATCCCAACAAAGGCTATAAAACCCAGACACTTTCAGCATCTCTGCCTTTTGCTTCTTTCTTCACCCAAGGCGTGTGATCCTGTCCACCATTAAACCATCTTTCCAAGCAGTCACCATGTTTCCAGTCTCTTTCTTCCCCACTAGGAACTGAACCCAGAAGGATAATCCTTCCAACAGTAGAAAATGGCATTTCTGTCCCTTTCCTATTACAAAAGCTTTTTGGATTGTGTAAGAACAATTGCAGTTAAAGAAGATTGCCCCTTGCAATGAAAACTGTCCCATTCCCCAAGTTAACCCTCTTTACATGTTCAACATTTATTGCAGCTGCCATAATGTGTTAATATTATGCCATCAGCTGCCGAGGCTGTGCTGAGCCCTGCCTATTATTCTTTATCAGCCATGTGGACAGATGGGGCACATTTGGACTATATGCCTGGAAGCATTACAACAGAATTCCAAATTCCTGAAATTACAACCCTCTAGGTAGGCCTTTAGTTCTCTGGTTTCTCAGCCCAGCTGCCTGGATTAGTCATATTCTTTTTTCTTTCCCCTCCAGTAATAAGCATTTGTTTCACCTTTATGAAAGGATGCAGCTTTTCTTCTCCCTGGAGCAAACCCACATTATTACTAGAGCCACAGCCCTATGATCAGCATTACTGCACTCAGGGTAGTAGATCATCACCGTGCTGTCACATTGGTGATGTATTACCGAAAAAGCCATCCATTAGAAAATGTGTGCAAAGTGCTGCAGCCCGTAATGATGTAACACAGCAAAGACGGATATATAAGATAGCTTCTATTCTTCCTCTTTCCTGCCCACCCGCACTCTCCACACCAATAATATGATCTCTGCAATCTGGGACTCATTACCATAAAAGCAGAGACTGGTCAAACACTTCTGCTTTAACCTCAAAAGCATCCCAAAGCTCCAAGATGTAATTGGCTTCCAGGTTTTAAAAGATCTCTCATTAATCCTGATTGCAAAGATTTTAACTTTGATGCCTGCTTAACTGTTGTTTCTAGTGCCATTCCATACCAAGGTTTGTTTGATTCTATTTTTCTTGTGCAACCAATTGTAAAACTAATTTAAGCAAGGTTTCTTTTTTCCCCCTAGGTAAATAAGTACAACATTTTGAGAAAGCCAGCAGTGCAATTTTATCCATGCGTGTTCATACATTGGTTCAAATTAGTCAAAGAACCGAGATCCCATGGCTGATCTTAGAGAAAAGCTAAGCAGAGTTGGACCTGGTTATCCCTTTTTACATCAGGGCTACCAGAACTGCTAAGGAGATAAGAGAAACTACATTATCCCAGAATAAGGTAATAGTAAACCATTTCCACAATAGAAGAGATTACCTCTAGCTCAACTGTGGAGTCCTTGGTGGTATCTGGTCTTGCTTGCAGACATTTCATTGACTGATAGGTAACATGATACCAGGGGTGTGCTTCAAAAAATTTAGTAAAGAGTTCTCTGGCTGGTTGCTGGGTAGGTATGGCCATAGTGGACATGGCCTAGTCAGCCTTCTGCATCATGGTGGTGGGGGGGGTGTTTTTGCCCTCCCCGGACTCTGGAAGTTTTCCTTGAGCCTCCAGGTGGGTGAAAATGGCCTCCCCGGATTCCCGAGGCTCCCTGGAAGCTGGAAATTTGATTGCTTATTGTACCCTATGACTATCATTAAGTGTTGTACCTTATGATTCTTGACTCTTTGACGAATGTATCTTTTCTTTTATGTATACTGAGAGCATTTGCACCAAGACAAATTCCTTGTGTGCCCAATCACACTTGGCCAATAAAGAATTCTAATTCTAATTCTTCCCGAACTTCTGGAAGGCATGTTTTTTTGCCCTGCCCGAGTGCCTTGCACTTATCTGCATCCAAAATGGGCCACGTGGAGACTCCTGGGAGGGTAGGGGTGGGCCAGCCAGGAGTAGGAGTTGGGGTTCTCCCAACTGCAGAATCTTAACTAGGGGCTCTCCCAAACCCCTGCAAATCCCCAGCAGCCCACTCCGCATGATACAATCTGAGCTAGTCACTAGGACCAGAGATTTATTCTTCCAAGCTTTTGGACTTGTTCTGGACCTCATCCTCAATAAGGGGATGCTGGTAACATCATCAGCGCTAGAGAGTGTGGGGGATTTTCTCCTTGCAGAGAACAAGCAAACAATCAAGCAGAAAGGGACTTCCAAGGAGAAAACCACTATCCCCTCTCCGAAACTTGGCATATAAGCTGCTTGCATATAAACATGGAGCAAACATCACAGGCCCACTTGCAAATGATATTACATAATTGGTAATAAAATATCTTCAAGCAAACAACCAAACTCAGAGAGTGCTAAGAGCTCCATGTTTCCACAAGATTGCCTAGAAAACTAAATGGATGTGTGCATGCAGTCGCCGAGAATCAAACTCGGCAATTTATTTATTTATTTTTATTTATTTATTTATTTGATTTGCCAATTGTTTACAAGATAATAAGTATAAGTGTATACATAGTTGTGAATACATGAAATGGGTACATATAAGAAAAATAAAAGAATAAGAGAAACAATAGGACAGGGACGGTAGGCACGTTGGTGCGCTTATGCACGCCCCCTACAGACCTCTTAGGAAAGGGGTGAGGTCAATAGTAGACAGTCTAAGGTTAAAGTTTTTGGGGTTTGGGGAACAGACTACAGAGTCGGGTAGAGTATTCCAGACATCTTTTATCCAGAGATAAATACCATTGAATTAGCAGGGAGTCAGTATTCCAAGTAATGCACCCATTGAAAGCAGAACTCTGAGGCAAATATATTCTTCAAAGAACAATTTATTGGATACATCATATTGGCACAAGTGGTGAAAACCGACTCTGAAGGTTCCAGCAGTTTTCACCTAATTAAAAAGTAAATGTTCCCCCTTCCCCCCAGGTCATTGGTCACATTGTCTAATAGTGGTGCTAGAAGGTTGCCTGGTTACTCCACCCCTCCTCTTCTCAGCCACCTGTTGGAACATCCTTGGTTCCCCAAGAAAACTTTTATTTTGATGGCCAAGCCGAGCTAACTAAAATTCCTCCCTCCCTTTCTCCCCCTTCACTTTGTGGCAACCATGAAGCCTAAAAATGGCCGCAGCCAGGCTTGCTTCAGGGTTGACACAGGGTTTGCCCTCCCCCTTGGTCAATGTGTTTACCATTTCAAGATAATTTACAGTGGTGGGATTCAATTTTTTTTTACTACCGGTTCTGTGGGCATGGCTTGGTGGGCGTGGCAGGGGAAGGATACTGTAATATCTCCAGTCAGAGGTGGTATTTGCTGGTTCTCTGAGCTACTCAAAACTTCCACTGCTGGTTCTCCAGAACTGGTCGGAACCTGCTGAATACCACCTCTGAACCAGTGCAATTTCTATTCCAGTATGCAAGGGGACATAGTTTACTACAACAAGAGCTGGTTAGCTTCAAGTTGATGATTCCTCATGTCTCTGTCCTTCCTGCAATAATAGTCATAGAATTACAGTATATATAAGCATGAAGGTAGCAGAAAAGAATATAAACTGGTAACAATACTGTATAGGAGGAATTATTTTAAGGAAGGACACAGTCAAATGGTTTGGGCGTAAATAATTCGAATATGATTCAACACCTTGGAGAGAAAGAGCTCTGGTGGGACCCAGGAATTAAAAAGGTGCTGAAAGAGAGTTATTTGAAACAAAAGAGTTGGGTTTTATAGAACTTTCACCTGATTATTAAACAGTCATGAATCCTCCTTGAAGTGCCTCTATCTTCTGTCTGTCTACCCAAAACAGTTCTCAATTTCAAGGAACAGTTGTTTCTTGCTACAACAGAAATAACAGCTCTAGCACCTTTTCAGAAGTGAGATTATCAGGAGAACAATCTGATGTTGGATCTCCAAGTTTCTCTTTTCTGAGTATACCTCTGCTTTTGCTATTATACCAAATTGTAATTTTTGAGTAAAAAGTTCATTCTTTAATCTCTGATTCTATTAAATATCAAAGTATGACATATTCCAATGAGAATATTTTTAAAGAAAGGATTGATAGACACCAAGGAAAGAGACCTATAACTCAATAAGAACCTATGATTTGTATGTAGTGTAGGAAGTTATCACCCAGCCCTCTCCTAAAAAAATGAAATATCCTAGGAAATATTAAAAAGGCAGAATATCTCCCCTAGACTGATTTTTCAAGATTCTTAGCAAAAACAGTAGAGTGGAAATGTATTAGTGTCTTAAAAAATCCAAACAAGACCAGTTGCTAACCAGTGAAGGACATGCCGCCATTAACATGCACTTTGGTTTTTTTCTTTAGCCTTATCATCAAGTAGTATATAAGTGAGAAACATGACTGTATTTTCCAAGTAGCCACTGGAGATTACCTCAGCCATAATACCCACATGAATATTTTGGCCATTTAGGATGCAGCTGAAAATAGTCTGTTTGAAATAAATAGATCTAACCATATAATATAATTAGCCCACAAATGAGGCAGACTTAAGTAATCCTTAGTTGTACTAGTGTTAAAATAGTAAGTTCTAATTCAAACTAACACTATCTAAAGACATTGTAAAGTGTGTAAAATCTTTATCACTCATTATAGCAGAGGCCAAATTAAGTAAGGAGAAGGATGAGAATGGCTCTTGCTGGCTTGTTCAAGCTAGTGCAGGTAATTTTTCTTCCTTTTACTGTAACCCAGAATCACTCTTCTATACTGCCCATTTACTGTTTCATCCCTAAAAACTAGATCAAAATAGTGCTGTGTCAGTACTCTACAATAGAGTTAATTGCTGTCTTTGAATCTCATAACCTATAAAGGAGTCTACAACTGCTGCCCATCTAAAGAAACAAACTAAAGTGGAGATAAATCCAAAATAAAAATGCTACTTGTTGCTCAGTTCTCTGGATGGCCTTTTAAAACTCAAATACAGAATGAGGTATAGGAGAAAGAGCACAAGAAGGAGGTAACTGAAAGAGAGCTGCAGCCAGATGCACCCCATTCCTACTTCAGTGGTATCAGTGGTGGAATTCAATTTTTTTTTTACTACTGGTTCTGTGGGCGTGGCTTGGTGGGCGTGGCAGGGGCAGGATACTGTAAAATCTCCAGCCTGAGGTGGTATTTGCCGGGTCTCCGAACGACTCAAAATTTCCGCTACTGGTTCTCCAGAACTGGTCAGAGACTGCTGAATACCACCTCTGAGTGGTATGGTAGGAGAAAGTTATTTCCAGACAGGTTTGCACAATTAAAAGAGGAAAACAAACCAGAGGAATCAGCCAATTGTTTTGTTTATGATGTCATTCATGGAAAATCAGGACAGCATCATTTAATAGGGAGCTAGAATAGAGCTAAACAGGTAGGAATCAGTAGAGAGACTCTGGAAAGAGTGGAGAAAAGATTATTAGGCAGCTGGAGGCTAAAACATGAAGAATGACATGTTTTGCTATTTAGTCTAGTGAAAAGAAGGACCAGGGATGACATGATAACAGTGTTCCAATATTTGAGAGGCTGCCATAAAGAAGAGAAGGTCAACCTATTTTCCAAAGGACAAGAAGCAATGGATGAAAACTAAGCAACTAATCGAGAGAGCTAAGAAGAAATTTCTTGACAGAACAATTAAGCAGTGGAAAGTCTGGCCTTCAGAAATTGTGGGTGCTCCATCACTGAAGAGATTGGACACTTAATTGTTGAGAATGGTATAGGGCAGTGGTGGCTAACCTTTCTGGGCTCCTGTGCCAAAAATTGTGCGCGTTCTTGCATGCTCACACTCATGTGCCAGCACCCAGAAGGCAATGCGCCCCCCCTACGCATGCGCGCGTAATCCCCAACCAGCCACCCATGCCACCCCCTTACCTGCACTGAGCCTCACAGCTGATTTTCAGCCAGTTTGAGGCCTTTTTCAGCCTCCCAAAGGCTTGAGGAAGGCTTCTTCAGGCTTTGCAGGCCGAAAACTAGCCCCGTTTCATCACTTATGGTATTTTTGGAAAAACAGGAAGTGACAAAACGGGGCTAGTTTTCAGCCTGCAAAGCCTGCAGAAGCCTGCAGAAACTTTCCTCAAGTCTTTGGGAGGCCGAAAAAGGCCTCAAACCAGCCAAAAATCAGCTGTGAGGCACGCGCATGCCCAGTGAGGTAAGTTTGCCTGCAGCTCGCATGCCAGCACAAATGGCTCTGCATGCCACCTGTGGCATGCATGCCATAGGTTTGCCATCACAGGTATAGGGTCTCCTGCTTGTACAGGAGTTGAACTACCAGTAGAAGCCCTCCAAAGTCTCTTCCAATTCTGTCATTCTGTTGTTCAGTAACGTGAGTAGAACATTTCATGCCAGTATTGTTTTATGCTCACTTAATGATGGAAAAATTGTGCTTCAACTCAGCAGAGTGGAAAGAGCCATAGGTCAGTTTTCCCCAAGCTGGTATTGGACAATAAATCCCACAAGGCCAACAGTACAGTATGTGGATAACCAGAGTTTTGTGTCAACAAATTTAGATAACAGCAGATTGGGGACAATTGCAGAGTTCCTTTTAATGTGATATATCAGCCTGACTGAGTCCTTAAATAAAGACAATGCATTTATCTTGGTAGGTTACTTTGACCTGAAGACATGCTGTGGCATTTAATTAATTCAGGTGAAAGAAGGATTAAACAAGATTTACACTATTATAAAAAAAGTGTCAGAATGGAAACTGATGTGAAGAGTAGACGGGTATGAAAATTCAAAGCTTCCCATCAAGCACATCACAATTTAAATCCATAGCAAACCAGAATCTAGCGTTTTTTAAATGGTTCTCAAATTTTCCAAAATCTTTTTTTTTTTTTTTTGCAGTCTTCAACCAATTGTTAAATCAATATTAAATTAAACCAAGGTGGGCTTTAAGCTTCAATAGGAGAAAGAAAGTTGTATTTTTTCAGAACTATTTCATCTGATTTTAATTCTAAATGTACTCATTATATGCACTCATACAACCATAGAGAAATCCGTGCATTTATATCACAAGAGCTAAATTGAAAAGAGAGTTGTGTGGCCTGTCTCTGTGTGTTTATTGGTGGGAATGACTGACACATAGCCTCTCCCTAGAGAATTGGGTGAGGAGGGAAAGAATCATTTGGCAGCATAGTGGAAAGAGGAAGAAAATGGCAAATTCATTTTTCATTTGACTGATCTCTCCATGATTCAGTGTAATCTGAAGCTCGCAGTCATGTTGTTTTCTACAGCACAACCCTTGTGCCTCTTCCTGTTTTATGCAGGAATATTTTCTCTTCTGCCATTAGAAATTAGTGGCTTAGCTATAATATGGCACAAATATACCACTCATTTGCAAAATATAAATTGCATTATTAGAGAAGAATATTGTTAAGTTTGGCGAATAAGGAGACCAGACATCTGACCTGTGACTTCAACTCTTTAATAATAACAGTAATAGAATAGAACAGAGCAAACTCTATGGGCAGCAGTAACCCTTTTATAGGGTTGGCTGCTGCCCTATTAACCAATAGTCTTTGCGATAAGTTCAAATAATAACCAATAAGAAGTGGCCTCATCCTGACCAATCCTCGTTCGTTGTTTGAGGACCAATCAGATGTGCAGGCCTTCAAAACCTACTTTGCATTTTATATTAGTTACTTTATTGATTCATAACAAATATGGAATAGAAAAAAGAAAAATAATAATAGATTTTCAAAGGTAGAACCATGCTGAAAGAGCCCCTTGAAGTTTTCTGTGATGTTGGTGAAATTGGAAAAGACATTTCACCATGTGCCCAGTTTCAGCCTTGCCTTTTCCTCTCCAGATTTCACTTTTGCTTTACTATCACTGTGTCATCAACAAATATTGGTAGTCCATTTTGTGTTTCCCATATCATCTTCCAAGGAGGGCAATTTCAAATGATCAATAAGTAATGTGAATTATCTAATTTGTGGCTTACAAAATTTGTACAGTACTGTTTAGCTAAGGAAAGTCAACCAGGGATGTACATTTGTTTGATTTTGTTGAGACATGTCCATTGTTTAAAAGAATAGCCCACAACTGGAGAAGTAAAGCCTGAATGTGTTCAAACTTGCATCATAAATAATTCACAGGCAATCTGATTTATATTAACTGTTTTACAAAAAAAAGTAGAAGCAGGTGGTTTTTCCTTTCAGAATTCAAATAGAGTCAGATAAGTTTAAGACATTATCTCTTGAAGATTATACACCTCTGTCTTCCCATGTTCCATGTCAGTGGTGGGATTCAAAAATTTTTTACTACCAGTTCTGTGGACATGGCTTGGTGGATGTGGCAGGGAAACGATACTGTAAAATCCCCATTCCCTCCCCACTCCTGGGGGAAGATTACTGCAAAATCCCATTCCCTCTCCATCCCACTAACCTGCTTTCCAGCTCCTTCTCCTGTGCAGGGCAACAAAAGAAGACCCAGCCAATCAGCTGGGACTCAGGAGGCAAGGAATAGATGGAAGTGGGGTCAGTGAGAGGTAGTTTTTGCCGGTTGTCTGAACTACTCAAAATTTCTGCTACTGGTTCTCCAGAACTAGTCAGAATACCACCTCTGTTCCATGTAGAGCTTCAGCTCAATATCTTAAAAAGTCTGTTCATTCTGAGGCTCTTGCCTCTGTTTCTTCTTTGGAAGGAACACTTGCTTCCTCATATTTCCTAAGTTTTAAGTCCTGTAAGATAAATGCTGGCTTGACAGAATTATAATTCCCCCTCAGTAGCCAAAACCAAAAAGAAAAGGCATGAAAAGAACATAGGTTTTCTCAGTTTCTCCCATCTAGTTGGAAGGCGACCATCAAGAGAAGCTTTCCACCAACCTTCAACAGTTTTGTTTTCCTTCTTCCCTTTTGGGTGGAGAGCACCATGAAATCTTTAGCAGCTTCATCTGGAGCATTGTTTTTGCTCCCAGTTTCAACAGAGCAGATCAACATGAGTGTAGCTAATTATGGGTTGCCTTTTTAGGTTTTGGGGAGTAGAAATTGCTATTTTCATTCTCCAAAGCCTACAAAGAACTTTGAATGCAACGTCTGATCAGTGTGTAAGTCTCCTGAACACTTTCTTCAATGATGTTTTCCTTTCATAAGTCTAGAGGCAGCCACAACTATAATATTTTTTGTAAATTTCTAAATTGCCCCTCCTCCCCCAAAATCTGATCACCACTTATTTTGATTGTCTTTCTGCCATTGGGAGTTTTATATCCCAAGGTTCTGTTTTGCTTTACTTTTGCTCTTTGTTGATGTTTTTAGAGGGTGATTATTCTGTGAATTTAAGCTTTTAAGGCTTTCCATTTGACCATTATTACTGTGCTGTGTACATTTTATTTGTTTGTCATGTTTATGTTGGATAACATTTCAGATCCTTTTAACTTGAAAAAGCAGCTCATAAAAACAAAATAAGCATTATGCTGGCCAGTCTTCCATGACAAGCACAAAGGATATTTTTGCACATGTACTTATCTCTTCCTCTATTGCTGTTGCATCTTAGTCAACCATGGTAGCAATGGACTTGCTAAATCAGATGGGTCACTGATCAATTGCAGTTCATTCAACTGTGCTTAATTCTGGTCATTTCCACGTATCACTTTTATTTCTTATCAAGATGTTTCAAGAAAGTTTATTTAGCATATGGCATATCATACATGGACTAGTAATATACAGGTAGTCCTTGACTTACAACAGTTCATTTAGTGACTGTTCAAAGTTGCAAAGGCACTGAAAAAAGTGACTTATGACCACTTTTCACACTTACAACCATTGCAGCACCCCCATGGACACATGAAGTGAGATGTGATGGTTTCAATGTCCTGGGGTCATTGTGAACAGCTTTTGTGATCTGACAAGTCAATGGGGAAGCCAGATTCACTTAACAACTGTGTTATTATCTTAACAACTACAATGATTCACTTAACAACTATGGCAACACAGGTTGTAAAATGGGGCAAAATTCACTTAACAAATGTCTCATTGACAACCACAATTGAGTCCAAAATTTATGTTGCTAAGTCAAGGACTACATGTATGTATGTATGTATGTATGTATGGTAGGTATTCAGCTTTGTTCGGGTATTTTCCCATGTCATTATAGTTGTGCTTTTAAAGTTGTAGCAACATTTCGGCAGAATCTCATATGCCATCAGACGAACACAATACAGAAGCCTGATGATGGCAGATGAGATTCTGCCAAAAAGTTGCTACAACTTTAAAAGCACAACTATAATGACGTGGGAAAATACCCGAACAAAGCTGAATACCATACATGTAAGTACCCGCGAAAACTTAAGAATATATATATATGGCATTCAGCTTTGTTCGGGTATTTTCCCACGTCATTGTAGTTGTGCTTTTAACGTTGTAGCAACGTTTCGGCAGAATCTCATCTGCCATCATCAGGCTTCTGTATAGTGTTCATCTGTGAGTCAGACTTTTATAGTGGTTTCAGATTTAAATTTGGGGTAGCCTATTGCTGTGCCAGAATGGTTTTTTCTTCATCCTGATTGGTTGGGAGTCTTGGTCTGTGTTTATTGGTCTTGGAGTTTGCTGTGTTCTGCTTGATTGGTGTTTCTAAGATCTTCTGTCTGTTTTTTGGCTCTTTTTGTATCTTGATTGGCTGGCAACATTGTGTTACTTTATTGGAGGCCTTTAGTGCAGCTTGGCTCCGGGTAAATGGACGGCTATCATTAGTTAGGAAGCTAGGTTTCATCTG